>CANXYI010428637.1:0-11423 GCA_948208565.1 Hura crepitans | reverse complement strand
TATATATATATATATATATATATATATATATATATATATATATAGATATATATATATATATATATATATATATATATATATATATATATATAGGTGGGGAGCAGAAGGTCCATTGCCAGCAGAAGTCAATGATATCTAATGATGAATGTTAGATAGGTTGTTGTATTTCAAAAAATTTTGTATCATTTTGTGTGTGAGATTAACATATGATGCGCTTTCTTGTGTGTTGTGTAAAAAGGGCATGTAAAGACATATATGTGAGTAGATCTTATGTTTTTAGATATCATAGAATGTGTAATGTGTTAATTTGATTTGGATGAAACGTAATAAGCTTGAGGTGAGTAAATCATAAGAGGCATAAAGTATGTCTCATATGATACAACTTACAAGGGTATGAGATTTGATAATATGACATGAGAGATGTATGACTGAAGTAATATGACTTTCTTTTTCATGTGATACGACTCCTGAAATATGAGATTTGTTGTTATTAAAATAGTGATTGAGATGTATGAAATCTACAGAAGTGTTCTTCTTATAAGTAGAAATTTTGGATAGTGCCCCAAGCAACCATTATAACCCACTTATGAAAAGTTTTAAAATAGTAAAATAATTTAACTTGCAATGGAAAAATGTTTTCATTAGAAGAACCAGAATGAAATTCTCCGACACATCTTAAGAGCATTCATATTTCATTATTATATATTGTTGAATGTGCTGTAACACCTCCTTGTCGAAATCCCTCGTGGAATGAGTAGGTGGTATTACAGAAAGTACCAAACCAAGCGAACTTTTAAAAATGATATTTTTATTATTTTTATACATAAATAATAAAAATATATATATATTAAAATTCAATCTAATCGATTCTTTCAATTCAATTCTTCCTAAATTTTAATTTTTCTTCTTTAAAATTTTCTATTTGAATTCAATTCTAAAAATTTTAAGATTTTAATTTTTAATTTTTTTAGTTCAATTTAATTCAAAACCAAACCGGCCATTTAAACTCATAGTTTGCAGCAACATTAACAAATGCAGCCCACATCATTTTTGTTTCAAATAAGTTACGAGTGAAAAATGAATGATAGATTTTGTACTTTCTAATTAATAACACTAGTGTGAGGTTCACACTTTGAAGGAGCATCAAAGCCCGAGCTTAAAATGGAGCTAAATCTAGAGTGCTTGCTATCCTATGGTAGTTTTCACTTTTTAGTAGTTTAATTGGGGAAAAAAATGATTTAATGACAGAAAAATGGAAAACATAGAAAAAGGAGAAGGTAAGCTTACCTGAAAATGAAAACAATGAATAGAAATACTAAAATTATATTAGAATAAGCTCAGTGATCATAAAAATAAATTAAATTTAGAAATTTACGCTAGTGTCAAATTTCAAACGGATACAGACATTAGCCTTCTGTACGTAAATGACTTTTCACATTTCACAAGCCAAAATTGGCATTCATATTGGCAAGCCTAATCTGCTTCTCCAGAGGTAAGTAGTGTTTCAAGGACAAACAGGTGTGACGCAACACAGGAAACACAAGGGCGATCGTGTCCTTTTCACTCTCGTCGATAGGTTGCTGATTAGGTGTATCACCAAAGAACACCGTGTCAGTAAGCCAGCAATATATGCGCTCCGTCGATGTATATAGATGTGAGACAATAGTTTCAGCAACAACTTCCCAATTCGGCTCTCTTAAAAGAGATATAACGGTAACTGACAGGTCCCTCAATACGGTTCGTTGATCCAGAGTCAGAAGAGGCATATATTTGCAGCAACTACCGCTAAGAAGACCCAGAAATTGTAATGACTGCAGAGAGAATGGCAAGCAATTTAGTGAACATAGGGACAAAGCAAGGTGAGGAGAACAGAAAAAAAAAAAAAAAAAAACATATTTTTGTGCGCACGCCTGTTAATATAGCAGGAGAAATAAATAATAAAATCAATTTGCGCACCGTCTATTGGATGCTAATTTTTGATTCGTTATTTTGATGGAACTAAATGAACTCCTAAAACAACTAACAAATATGCCCACCAGATGGATCATAGAATAGCTGAAAAAAACACATGGCAATAATCTTGAAAATAAAACTAAAATATCCAGTGGTGGTTTATCCTAGGTCACATTATAGTGCGAACTATTTTCCCTGCTGCAACTTGCAGAATGTACCGAGGGAAAGCAGGAAAAAAAAATTGACGCTAATGGCTTGCATTTTCCTTTTTCCCTTTTTTTTTTGCGTGTATTAACTACATAGTCATTGAACTTTAACTCTAAAAATGAATCCAAATTTTTTGTAATATAAAAAATCACAACTTTTACTCTCTTTTCATCTAAAATAAATACAGCAGCAAAAAAAAAAAAAATGAGTGTCAAATGGCTGACATTACACTTTACCTAAACCTAAAACAAACCAAAAAGAATATTCAAGTTAATGTTTTCTCTGATTTTTCAGGCATATCATGCATATGTTTGTTTTAAAATGTCACATTTCTTAATAATATTGAGTGTCACGACAGCAGTCCCGCATTTTCATTTTCCAGTCATCATGACTTCTGATGAAAAAATGTTTTATTTTTGTGTTAAAAAAAAAAAAGATCATTTGTAGCGTGCACTTATTAAAGTTCAGTTACCATATGGGTAACTAGTCCCAATTTTTGGTCCACTATAGCAAAATTTAGCCACACCAAAACCAATCCAAAAATTACAGATTAAATACACCGATGGTTACTCAACTTATATTCTAATAACAGATAAGTAACAATAAAAAATTTTGTACCAAAAAAATAACTGAAATTTTTAAAAACTTTGCAAAAAAAATCACTGTAACCAATTTTATCAGATTTTTTACTAATAAATGATAATGTAATTATTAACACCAATTGGCTGATGCCACATAGGAGCACCACATCACCCAATAACTAAAATATATGGATGTATCAATTGTACATTTGCTGTCTTTTCAACTTGCCATATGTACATCTAACATGTCTATCTTTTTTAGTCACGGGATGACATGACGCTTCTACGTGACATTCTTTGACGGATGTCAATAGCCACGCCATCATTTATCAGCCAAAAAATTAATAAATTCGATCGTAATGATTTTTCTCACAATTTTTAAAAGTTAGAGTGTTTTTTTTGTTACACAATTTTTTGTTGTTACTTGTCCATTGTTAGGATATGAATCCAGTAACCATCAATGTAATTAATCCAAAAAGTACCAAGATCCTGGAGATGGTAAGGCAGAAATAATTACTTTGATTCCCATTTGTCAAAAAATTAAAAATAAAAAATCCAAATGTTCTGAAAGGGCCTAATTTACCACTTAATGCCACTGTAGTCAACGAAGTAACCTATACACCCCTTTTTTAATTGAGCATTACAAATGCAGAAAATATACGGAAGGTTTGAGACAAAGGTCAAGGGCGTCAGCAGTGAAATAAAAAAACGAATTCTACTAACATTAACAAGTTGTTTATTTCCATAATAGTTCATTACACCTATACCAGTGATCTCTTCCCCATAAGTTTTCCTCTTCACATCGTTATGTAATATCTAATTGAAAAAAATGAATAGAGGAAACAATGCAAGCAGAATTTCTATAAGAAATTATACTCTCTAGGAGGTTTCAAGCTCTCTATCCTAGGAGCCTAAGGTTTAGAAACTGTCCCACGTGGTCCTGATTCATCGCCTAGTGAAATGAGACATCTTAGGGGAATATAACATTGGGTCCAGGAGGAACTACCAATGCTAAGGTGAGCAAAATTGAACCAAGACTGAAAATCAAACTGAACCGAAAGTTATTTCATCTATAGGATTCGGTTTGTTTGGTTTTCAGTTTATTTTGTTCGGTTTTAAAAAAATTTTTATTTATTTGGTTCCTTTCGGTTCTTGGACTGCAAAAATCAAATAGACTAAAGCAACCAAACTTTTAAAACTTCATTTTGGGTGTTTAAATGATGTCATTTAACACCATAACGATGTCATTTTAATATTTTTCATACACAAAAATAAAATATATATAAAAAAGTTGATATTTCAATTCGATTTTCTAAAAAGTTCGGTCGATTCGGTTTGATTCTTATACACAATTCAGTTGGTTCGGTTATTTTTTTAGAGGGCATTCGGTTTATTTGGTTTGATCGGTTATCGGATCAAACCAACCAAATACTCACCCCCTAACCAATGCTATTTATAATAAGCCCTATTTTTTTTTTTTAAATAAAGGTTTTGGAGACATTTTCTCCTCTATTTCTCAATGTGTACTTTAAGGGAATAGATGCCTACCGTGGAAGGATGAATGGACACACAGCTAATTTCCACCGCATCAACAAGCCATTGTCTTTTCACACTTCCCTCTGCACATTGCAAAGCTGCTACCACTTCAATCAGCACATTCCAAATACCTGTAACTAGAGCAGGATAGATTCACATGAAAAAAAGTTATTTGCTATAAAATTCTTGGCTGATAAAAAAGACCAGGGGAAAATGTTATCAAACAAGAGACTCGTTGCAAAAATAAATTCAACATGGCACTGCTGAAATATGCTAATTACAACAATATTTGAAGGGCTAATTACAAATATAGACTAATCTTTAACTTGCATTTTAGACTGATATCCATTGGTTAAAATCTTACAAAATGATGCCCAACCTTTCACTAGGGACCCATTAAAAATTCTGTTAAATCCTAACAGAACTGCTGCCATGAATTAATGTGGGGCCTAACTAGGCTGAAATGTACAACATTGATGTTGTACACGCTAGCAGATGTGGGCCTCACATTAGTATGTTGCAAAACCATGCATGTTTGATACATGAGCATAGGTGAGTGCCACAATAATCCACGTCAATGACTCCTTCAGGACATAACAGAATTTTCAATGAAGTTTTATTTTGGAAGGTTAGTTAAAGTTTGAGTACCATATTGTAAGATTTTAAACAATTGATACCAACACGAAATGTAGGTTAAAGATCAAGTCGAAATTTGTAATTAACCCATAGTTGAATCAGTACTGCATATCATTAAATAACCACATTATACAACGTAGAGAAACTAACCATGCAATTTGGAATTCAATACAAAAGCTTTCAGTCCTCCAAGCTCATTCAATGGAATGGAGCCAATCTTTACTAGCTTGGCTTTTGCTATAACCTTTTTGAGGAGTTCATCAAACTGCACGTCTCCCTGTACTAGATTTACCAGTGGAACCTATGAGGCACATGTGAAAAAACAACGTTTTGAGCCAACAAGCATAACAGAGATTCAAATGACAGCAATAAATTCAAACAAGTTGTAATCCAAACTAGTTGATCCGGCTCTTCATTTATGTATGACCTAAGAGATTGAACATCATTTAAAGATAAAAGAATTAAGCACATTAAACTTTACCCTTAATAAAAAACCAACAAAAAATAAATGATTTTTAAGAAAAAGCTTACCTAACTCTTATTCTATTTCAACCTCCGTGAGTTAGGCCAGAAACTGAATTTCTAGAACCAGAGTTCTTATGTGGCATTCCATTTAGAACAGGATACATTTTAAGAGTTCCATGTCACCATGCCATATGGAAAAAATATTTTTAGAAGAAAAAATTGTTATTATATCTTTGCAATTACTATTTTCCTATACAACTGTTTCCTATACAGCTGTTACATATATTTGTAATTATTATGTAAATAGCTTTCTCTAAATAGGATTATAGCTAGCTAGTCAATCTGACTATTTAAGGAGTATATAATTTTCCTTTTTTAGGATAATCTTCTAGCTGATAATTAGGAATGTATAATCAAATTTATTCCCTATTTAAGGGAAAGACTCTCAATGAAAGGATTCATTCAGAAAATTGATTCAGAAAATTGTCAAAAATAATCACATATTATTTCTTATACATGTCACAGAATGATGAGGCGGCACCTCCAAAATGTTATTGTTCTGTAGAATACCAAGCAAGCAAAATCTTATGGCCATTTTCCAGCAAAAATTATGGGGGTTGAAATAAAATAAGAGCTGGGTGACTATTGGGTAGAGATTGTTTAGCCTTTTTACCGGCTCATTCTGACGACGTAAAGTTCTATAACAACAGGTGTGGTTAACCCAAAAATAAGGCTGCTACAAAATTTATGCTACAGAACCACAAAAAAGATTTTGTTCCTTTGAAAAATTCAAGCCTCAAAGATTGTTTCTCTCTGTTCCTTATAGAACTATGATGAAATTATTATTCCTATCACTATTATTTCTTATAGGCGGGAGGGAAAGGAAATCAACTATCAGGAAAATATAGAGAAGTGATATATTTACATGCAGAAAATCTGACAGCCATTCCTGTCGAGCCTTCTCTAAGCATTGAACCCCCTCATGCCACTCTTGTGTACTGTATAGGACAGAAGCACCGTGGGTTACAGTTGACTCTAGCGCAGGCAATAAGGAAAAGAGCACCTCCATGCACTTTTCTATATTTAGCAGGTACCCGAGTGAGCCAAGAGAAGCTTCATCAAGGCACTGGGAGAGACCCTTCCAGCAGGAAATCCTCAATAATATTTTCTGATCAGAATTATACCTTAACTGCAAAGAATCTGATGAAAACAACCCTGCAACATCATCGAATAATTTCTCTAGCCTGGAGCAAGAGAATATTTTTGTCAAGTCAGCCAGACGTACTAGCAGACATGTCTGCAGATTCAGCTCCAGCATCCTAAGCCTAGGCAGATCAGACAGTTCATCAAGGAAAGTGAGGAGTGGATCAAATTGGTTTGCATGAGCAATTGAGAACTGAATACATTCCTCCCTAAGAGTTCCCCTCTTAGGAGCTGTATCTGGAGTCAACAACTCAGAAATTTGAGCCTCGTATCTCATGCATCGTCTTATGATTGATCCCCAATCCATAGCTGGCAATCTAGGAGCTCCCGAAAGGCATCTTAAAACAGCTGCTACAGTGGCAACATTTGCAACTGTACCTTCCAGAACCTTGAAAGCAGAGAAAAAAAAATTAGAAGACTGAGCTGCTGAAAGGCATCTTATATATGCATGAGAGATGAACACCCACAAAAGGAGCAAAATAGAAAAAATCCAATCAAAGACGAGTCAATTATTTTGACTAGCAAGTGATGGAGGAAGACAAATCTGTAGTAATCTGTCTAAAGATTATTAAAGCAGATGCTTTCCATGATTTTTCTTTTCCCAACTTTGTTATTAGTTTGTACTCTTAGCCATAAGATGGCGTTTAGATCAATTGATCAACAACAGTTACAAGGAGAGCTTACTTTGTTAAAAACAAAGCAACCCTAGGATCACCCATTAGAGCATACAGTCAACAAATATGATTTTAACCATCTAAGTACAAAGATGAGCAACACACTGTGACTAAGACGTAGAATCTTTATGTGGAAGGCAGAAAATGCAGAGAACATCTACAAAGGTATATACTATATTATTATTATTTTTTTTAACTAGTCAATCACATATAATTAGCAATGAAAACAGCAGCACGTACGATAAGGACTGAAAGACAAGAAGCAAACACTAACTATAAAATACCTCAAACTATTTTAAAGAAAACCCTCTAGCTAGAAGTTTTTAGTCTCATGTACAGTGGTGCCATTTTCCTTTAATCCTCCTTCCGATTAACGAATCATGCTTTCTCACAATGCTTGAAGCAATTTTCCTTTGTATGTCAAGGGTTCTAACAAAAAGTGCACCAAAATCCATTTTGGTTGGACTATCTGAAGAAATTGCCCTTCAAAATGACTTGGTTCAGTCCCTCCATAAGTAAATTTTGTAGGGATAATGGCTGATCCTTCAGGAGACTACATTTCTACCATATGTAAATCTCCCAATTGAGAATGCTAACACTACTAGGATTTGTAAATATTCCGAGAAATAAAACCCCTTCTAATTATGAGTGCTAATTATTCTAGGAAAATAAGTCTTTTAGTAATGCTAAAAATCGTAATTCAGAATACTAAATCTACAGTTATTGACATCCATTATCTGTGTCCAACATCTCCAACGCTAGCTATTATAGTCTCAAAAGTCTCGGTCCTTTCAGAAAATTATGAACAATAAAATTAAGCAGAGAGAAGGAAAATGAGCCAAGAAAATCATAATGAAGGCACAACCAAGATGAGGTTGGTGATAAGGTGTTGACTCTAGTGATTTGTTACCTTATTTAGATGATTCCTGTAATTATGTATTGATTTTGTATTTAAGCAGGCTAGCCGTAAATTTTCCTAATCATTCGTGGGATTTCTGCATAAAATCCCTTGTACTTTGGCTGTTAATACACAAGTGAGATAATAAAAGAAATTCTCCTTCCTCAAAATCTTCTTAAGGACCAATTACTTCAACAACGAAGGCTGACAAAGAAAAGGCCTGGTGGAAAGAGCTATTCTACACATGCAGAAATAATATGATTCTTTTCAGAAGAAATATCAAATACATGAATGCACCAATATATTACCACAGTTATTCTTCTTTATTTTTTTTCCCTTTCTTCTTTCTACTAGTACACTTAAAAATTGTATGCCTTGCACAAACTGAAAACCAACCTTTTCCCCCTTACCTGCAACCCTTCCTCTACCCTCTTTATTCTCCTTTATTTTACTTGTGTAACATGAAGATACACTCCAACCAAGACATAACAAACGTCATTAAAATTCCCAGAAACCAAAAACAGGAAAATGTGCGCGTATTTAAATCAATATATTTTCCACATATAGGTTCACCTAGCATCATGCACATCTATCGCACATAGCTGGAAACAAACTTGTGAATCTCTTTAGGCAAAGAAAGCTACGGAGAGAATTAAAACTATAAACAAGAAGGGAAACAGCTACATATACCAAAGCGGCATCTTTTTACCCCACTGACTTGGTAAAAAAACACATATTAGTTCTATAAATTTTTTCTTTTTTTCAATTTATCCCATGAAAATGTTTGATTGACTCCACTCAATACAAAGAAAATCACTATGTCATACCTTTTGACCCCACTAAATTTCATTATCATCTTAATATATTGATCTCAAAAGTACAAGAAAAAATTTTGATATCTTATTAAATTTTGACCAAGCCGATTTAAATTTCCAGCTATGTCCTCGAAAATAAGCATCATATCATAGAATCACCAGAGATTCAAGCTCAAGGAACCTACCACAGAATAATTCAGATGCATTAACCACAAAGATAGCTTCATAACTAAACTGTCATCTGCAAAACTGCGGGGAACAGTTCTGAAATCACTGTCCTCATTTTGGACACTGTTGCCCACATTTAGAAGTTCACTGGACCATAAAACATTTCGGAGGAATGAAATTGCCCATGCTGCATTTGGTCTTAGTTCAAGGTTATTGGAATTTTGAGCAATGAGAAATATCTCTTGTATCAATGCTGTCAATTGTGGTTCACATACGGGGCTGGAAAGTAAAGGGCCCAAGACATAAGAAGATTTCTGTCAAACAAATTGGAAAAAATGTTACACATGTAAGGCTGTAGTCCTCACTTTTCAAAAGTAAGAAAGAGGACATATGATCAGACCTTTTGTTCATAATTACTCTTCACTGAGGATGAGAAGTAATGGGCTTGAAACAAAATCCCTGCACTGGCTCCTACAGCATTAACAACTCCAAGCATCCCACCCAGATGGACAAGAGCAGGGAAGGAATTAGAATAGCACTTTCTAAATAATTCCAATAAATCCTTTATATGTTCAGCTTCAATTGGGTGCACAGCTTCTTTAGAAATGCAGGCAAGAAGACTTCCTGCTCCTACACATGATGCCATCAATAAGGTCTGATGGAAAGCGCCAGACTTTTTCACAGACACTAGCTCAGTTATGAGCTCAGTATAGCCACTCACCAGATGATCCAACTCATTATCATTCATCATTTCTACTTCACGGCAGAAAGACACGATGATCGGAAGTGCAAGACAGGATCCAACAGATAAACCATTATATCCTCCAGTGGGAAACCCAGATTTAGTTTCTAAAGAATCCATATATGGAATCCATGATATAATCAAGCCTTTAATCTTGAGTACAGCATCATGTGATCCAGCACTGTATAAAGCACCAACAGAATTCCCCAACCCAAGGATCAGACCAGCAACACCCCAAATATCTTCCTCCAAGTCATCACATTTATCAAGCAACAGCTCAGAAGTGATGTTGGCAATAAAATCATCAGTAACAGGAGGTAAATATGCAGAAAGACCTTCTAAAATATCAAATGACGCTTGACTAAGCTGACTTGTTGCAAAAAGTAGCATCCTAACTACCTTCCCTAGTAAGTCAACCTCCTGTATTTTGTACTTTTCCTTCTCCGAGTCGATGCTACCAGCAGCTCCAACCCATGTAAGAAGATCTTGGCATGAAAAGCCCAAGCCAACACCACATGCTCCTTTGACGAGGATGCTTTTGCTTCTACACAAAACCTAAACCAAACACAATGAAATTTAAGGCCACCAAAAAGCATATTGAGTTGTTCCTATATTTGCAACCACATAATTAAAATACAATACAAAGTCTGTCATTTAGTGAAGCTTTTGCTAGATAGATGGGAAGTAAGAACACTGAAACAATAGTAATCATAGAATTCTATACCTTAATAAGTCCAGTGATATTTTCGAATTTCTGCTTATGATCAGTTACATGAAGGCAACTTGAGATTAATCCAAGAGATATTGCAGCTGACCATTGGCGATGTTCATGTTCGTACTGGGATAACCAATTTATAAGAAACTTTGAAGCAGCTGATTTGATAGTATGAGCAGATGAAGGTAAGACCTGAAAATGACCACCAAAGCCAGATGATGGGATTGAGCAACATAAGTCAAACATGGATAGTAGTTTCTTATAAGGCAAATGGGAATGACTAAGTGATAATAGAACTTCAGCAGGATAAGACAAAAAGAGTTGTAAAAGGCGAGCACATTCTATGCTGCACGAATACTAGTTTCTTATAATACAAATGGAAATGAGTACGTGATAACAGACCTTCAGCAGAATAAAACAGAGTTGTAAAATGACCGTGGCAGTCCAAGCTGCAGCCACAGCCTGTTGTAGCAACACTAGGCCATGCTTGGCATATGCTTTTGGCTGCCACATGGCCACAGAAGGCTACCCAAAGGCCCACTGAATTAATACTCATATTTCTAACCCCTTTGTAGTCATATACCTTTGGTCATGTACATAGTCATTGTAAGTAGCCATATGCGCGTTGATCAATAATTATGTAACTGCAAATAGTAAGGTTTTTTTTTTTTAATATTTCCATTTCTTTTCTTCGAGCCTCTTTTTAATTTTCAAAGAAACAAATATATCTCAAATGACTGGCTCCCCCCTTCAACAACTAATGGAAAACCAAGCATTCAAATAAATTAGATTTTCAAGAACTTCTAACTTTAGCAAATTCATAAGATTTA
>CANXYI010428116.1:0-15103 GCA_948208565.1 Hura crepitans | reverse complement strand
GTTTTTATTTGACCTGACAATTACCCTTAATTCTATAGGAAATGGTGGTAATTGCCCAACTCCCATGTCTAGGAGATTGACCTTTATTAAAATAAAATTTTAATATGACTTTTGATTAAGAAAACTTAAATCTATTTTATTAAGAAAACACCAATTAATTATGTAGAAAACCATTTTGATGTGAAAGTTAAACAATTGGCATGTAAAATAAGTTATTTAACTAATTATTACAACCCAAAATAAACCAAGAGAAACAATAAGCACAAAACCAAAAGAAATAAAGTAAAACACTTTTATGGTCATATTGGTACATCGTTTAGTTCATGTAGACTCTATATAGCTCTGCTATATATTCATGCAGACTATGGCTTGTAATGGTTATTATGTCCATCCAGACCTCTACTTTAATGAGAAAAAGTTACTTACATACAACTTAAAAGAAGAGTTTTAACAATGTCCATAATTAAAGACAATGTCCATGCAGACTACATTCCTTATGAGAGAGAGTTCATGCAGATTTTAAAAAATAGAATATACAAGAATGAAATAAGATCATTCGTACAAACTACTTTCCTTGTGAGAGGGTGTATGTGTGGACTATATAATAATGTTAACATATTAAAATGTATTTTAACGAATGAGATAATGTACACAACATGCTAACATTATAGAACAATATCAATATGGTATACAAGATACATTAAAGCATGATATATATGGCATTTAATATACTATTACTGAATATAAGTTCGTGTAGACAACATATCATACATATGTAAAAAAAGTAAGTTCATGTGGATGTTATTACATTTACACATAAGTCCATGTAATTAAGACAAAGATAATAGAATGAATATGAAGTGATGGAAATTAATTGTACACTATAAAATGGCTTAAAATTATCACCTACTCCTATGATTAAAGTGGGGATTACATAGAATCACCTCACTTATGATCAATCTTTGGAGATCATAGGTTCATGAAACAATATCAATATATTTAGAAGACCTTGTGAATAAACTCTTCAAGCAATAGCACAAAAGGATAGAAGTCTAGAAAGAATATTTTAAAGTGAGTCTAATTGGACTAGTAGAGCGAATCCTCTTTAGAGTCTTCTCCTAGACTCACAGATGGGTTTATTTGTTGTTATCAATTTGATTTTCAACCTCTTCCTCTTCTAATACATAAGAAAGGTATTTATAGGCTTAGGATTTAAGGGTTTCCCATCTAAAGGAGATAGAATCCTAATAGGAATAAGATTTATACTCTAAATAGGAAAATCCCATTTCTAAAAGATTTTACGTTAGCAAGTTCGTGCAGACTTGTATGGCTTAGTCCATGTAGACCTATGTTGTATCCTTTCCCACTAGTTTTTTTAACTTTAGGCTAGGTTTGAGTTAGTCTATATGGACATGAACTTGGACCATGCTGGGTGGACTATAGGCCTTAGGATTTATAGAGTTGATTAGGCTAGTACAGACCTAAATAAAGGTTATCCATGTAGACTCTAAAATAAGTCTATATGGACTTGCTTCCTAAGGGCTTGTGACATTGCTTATGAGTCCATCTTTGGTGATCATCATACATCAAAAGGTAAGGTGTCTACAGTTGCCCCCACTTTGGTGTGTGCTGTGGAATGCCAAAATAACAGTGCATACCAAAGTACACGAGTAAGAAATACTTACCTAAAGTGAAGCTATATCAAGTTTGTTTTTTCCCATTGAATAAAAGTACCTAAGGTGTTTGACTAACATGGTTTAATCAGATGAAAGATATTTTATCTCACTAAAGGTTATTTAACTGACGAGGTTTGACCAGGTGAAATTATATTTTTAGATTAGCTTGTTAGGCTAAAATTTGGATTGGCTTGTTAGGCTGAGTTTTGGATTGGCTTTTTAAGCTGAACTTAAAGGAAATGTGGATTGACAATATTAGATTGAATGTGGAGTTGAATCCTAGAAAATTGGATTAGACATGGAGTCAAATCTGAGAGAATAAGTCCTACAAAAGAGAATGCGATATGAATTAATATTAGTTTGATATAGCAAATTTTATGATACATACCTAATTCTTCATGTATCTTTTGGCAATTTATAGAGATCACATGGTTATGAGTAACTTGAGTCTATGTGGATATGATTGTAGTAAGTCTGTGCAGATAATGATTGAGTTAAGTCTATCTAACGTTGGTGCAGTAAGTCTTTGCGGACTTTTTGATAGATAAATAACTATTCATCTTCTCTTCTCTTCTTTATTTTTCTTTCCTCTATTTTTCAGTTTTCTCTCAAGAAAACTTAAGCAAATGGAAACTCATCACTCTAATAAATCCCTCTTGACTTCCTCTGGCAAAACTATATCTTAGGAAGAAGCTCTAGCGACATTTCTTCTTCCAGTGAGCATGAAATCTCCTATTTCTTCTCCTCTAGCAATGAAAGACATTTCTATGCTAGTTTCAAAGGGTTTCATGTCCTCCATGGCCATCAACCACCCTTAAACCACTGCTCTAATGAATGGGATTGCCTTCAGTGACTAAACTCCAATTTCAATAGATTTAGCCCATCACACTTATTTTGAAGTATGTCTCCTAGTACATTTTCTTACCCTATATGCTCTATTTGTGATTTTTGCTACCTTTTCTTTATTTTTTTTTTGCTCTGTTTAGAGTCTCTAGTTTGATAGGTCCATGAAAACTTGGTTTGCTTAGGGCAAACATCATCTGTGTGGACCTTGTCTTTAATTCTTAGTTTTGGTGTAGTCAGTATAAGATTTTGGGATTTTCCACATGTGGTAGCTTAGGAAGTCCGCCCGAACTTATTTGAAATTGCCTAGAGTCCATGTAGACTTATTACATATTTGTGTTTATTGAATGTTTGCAGTTCGTGCAAGCTTTGTGTGGCCTAACTACTTGTTGTTTGTGTGGACTTCCTTATTGGATCCTTAGTTCATGTAAACATTGGTCTTACTTACGTGTGTTTGCTTTTTTGTGCAGACACGCCTTAAGTGTGGAGACACCCTTTCTAGGCCATAATAGTGGTACTTTGCTATGCCTATCTTAGTCAAGAATAGGGTGAGAATGATTGGATTTTAGACATTTTTGGATTACTTAGTTAATGGAGACTTTTATTAGGACCTACAGGCTCTTAGAGCTTTACTAGACAGATGGATGTATATGACTCATACATTCCATTTGTCATTTGTTGAGCTAGCCATAATGCCTTTCGACTGGGCTTTCATCACTAAAGTGCCATGCACTAGGTGAGCCATTACCTTCGATGCCTGCTATTGCTACCCCTCACTTTAACTTCAGGATATGATAGAGTTATTGGGTTTTATCCCTCAGGATCTCTTTGGGAGTTTCTGATACACTGACTTACATGAGAGATGGATAGATGTAACTCTATCGAGTTAGTCTGAGATGGATCAGTATGTGCACTGCTTCCTCCTCTACTTGCTAGGCATAACACTATTTGCCAACGCCAATGGCAATATGAGTTGGAGCTTCCTTCTTGTCCTGGAGCAAGTAGAGAATATTGGTTCTTGGAACTAGTGCTATTCTTCTCTTGACTAGGTCTTTCAAATATTAGATATGCCTATTCGCACCAAGAAAAGCCCTCGATTTATTTAGGGCTTTTTTGTGTTAGGTGTTCTAGTAAGTAATTTATTTTGATCCATTTCCACTTCATGTGATCTTTTATGATTTTAACCTTGTGCATTTGCTTTTGTAGGTTTGGCCATATGAGCTGTATTTATGGCCTTGCCCTTATGAGCTTGGAATACCTCGTCATTACCCAGTGATGGATAGATGGGTTCAACCCTCTTCGGGACCTTGGAATGCATCTTCTTTGATACATCACTGTTAATATCTCAACTCTAAAACTTGGCCTGATGTAAGTATTTCCTACACATGAAAAGTTATTATTAGTAATTTAGGTGATTATAACTAACACTTACCTTTACAGGTTGAGTTGGCATAGTAGGTCTTCCCACTTGAAGAGATTCCAAATTTCCTATGTTCTACTCGAGAATTATCCTTTTAAAGGATGTTGTTGACCACTTTAGAGGCTTACTCATGATTTCTAGGAGAAAGAGTTATAGGCTGGTGCATAGGGCCTAATACATGACATATCCCTCAAAGTCTTTCTGATTTGATGTTATTCAAGAGATATATTGATGTTTAGGAGTTTGTGCAGGGTATGACTACTGGTATACCAAGAAGCATATTGGTCGAGGATAATGGAGAGAGTTACCTCTCTTAGGCATCTACTCAACTGCTACCTCGAGTTTCTTATACCTCAAAACTCCTCCTCCTTAGGTAGATTGCTTGGTCTTTTTGCTCTTTTACTTTTGAAAACATATTTTAATTGTGTGCTATGTTACAGCCTACGACCACTGCTTTAAAAGCTAGACCTCTTCGACAAGGTAAAGGGTGAGAACTGTTCCTAGTTCTCCTAGTTCTTAATTTTCACCTTCTCCTACTCGTACTACTAGGAGTGGAGTTTTTACTCCCCCTACTACTTAGTCATCACTTCTTGATGAAGTTGTGGGCATGTTGACTAACATATTAGAGCTGAGTTATATGTATTATGGCATAAATGGAGAGCTATCCTTTGCATTGAGGACAACAGGCCAATTCTCTTTGAGCTAGGGAACACCACCCTAGTGTGATACTTTTTACATGCTTATTATGTTGTTTTGACTTAATATGACACTTTTTATCTTGAAATGAATAGGAAAAGAGGGCTCTAGTATAAAGGACCACTCACATGGTAGAGGATTTCAGGAGGGCCATAATGGATGAGACTCGAGTCCTTGTAGTAAGCAATTTCCTATAATAGTTAGTTTATGCAAGTGTGTATATATCTATGTATGTTATGCATTGATCCGTTATTCTTTTGTAGAGTGAGCTATCAAAGAGAGTTGATACTCTTTGTGAGACTAGAAAGAAATTAAGAGCCTTGGAGATTTCTAAAAAATGGGTGCTCTTGACTGATGATAAGGATTTTGAGGATGAGGACGATGCTAAAGAGTAGAATAGATGGTAGTCTTTATTTTTCTCTTATGTATAGGCCCAACTTTATATATACAAATATAAATAATTATTTTATTTCAAATACAATCTTGCATTCTTATATACAACTATTTGATAACTAATGACACTACCCATAATTGAACAACAATTCACCAAATGAGTGCTCTTTGTAGCAAGACTTGCTTTGGAAATGCTGATAGTTCTAGGTTTATGTGGATTCCTTGTCTTAGTAGGAAAAAAAAAGAATGGTGAGGGTTAGAGTTTATAAATACTTCTCTTCTCCTTTGTTAATGCCATACTTTACCATGTCTCTCTCTTTTAATCAACAATTGACTAAAATTTTTGAATCAAAGACTTCTTGGACTTTAAATACCCTTACTCACTTTTCTGCCCTTAGATTCTTAAGAAAAGTGAGGGTTGACCACAACTTCTTGAATGCCGCTGTTCAATACTAGGACCCTATTTTTCACGTGTTTGTTTTCAATCACTAAGAAGTTACTTCAACTCTAGTGGAATTTGTTGCCCTCTTGAATTTTCCTATTGGTCTAGATGATCCCCTGGCTTTTCCTTCTTTTGACAAATAATACGCTATGGATATTGTCCTTGCAAGCAATTTTGGACTTTGTTTTTCCTTTTATGGCTCAGAAGGCAATTTTTAGTGTGGACCTTATCTCCTTGCAAGCAATTTTAGACTTTGTTTACAAGTTCCTTGTCAACTCCTTGGAATGGGCAAAGTGTATGCTGTTATGTGTCCATGGTAATTAGTTGGTAGTTACTTTTAAGGATAGGCTTTGTGATTTTGAGGTTTTTCAGCTTTGGACTGAAATATGTTCTGGCTATAATCCTTTTGGTGTCTTTTTGGCTGAAACCATTCTAGGATTAGATGCTTTAAAGAAATGGGACATCAACTTTGTAGCTGGGAGCCCACTTTTTTTATAGGTATGCATAGAGAGCCCTTGGAGGTTTTCTTTCTAGCTTTTATTTTTATTTTAACCCTAATTTTTGCCTAGTGTGCCTATAATTTCATATAAGTAGGTTTGCCTAATTTTTGCTTAAGTGGTCCCTTACAGATTTTCCAACCTAACGGCTTTTTCTTCTTCTTCTTCTTTAGATTTGGTTACAAGAGAAATTGGGATTGCCTGTACTCCTCCCAAAAGGCTTTGGGTTAAATATTCTCTAAATCATCATTATGAAAAGAAGCTTGAGAAGAGATTTTATACTCATAATCAATAGACTGAATGGTTCAGAACTATTGTTACAATTTGATGGAGAAGTCCTTAGTGGAAGATCAACCAATTTTCTCTATCTTGTCATTCAGGCTATGTTCCTTTAATAGGATTGAGACATACTACATTTTACATCCCTTCTTGGATTCAATGACAATTTAGTTTGCTGTGAAGGATTCCTTCTAAACCTTTGGGATTTCAGGGTGGACTTTTAACCCAGCATTTCTTGCAGTCTTTTCTCGACTTGCGAAAGCATCATGCTATACTAAGAGATGTGTCTGATTATGTAACTAACAATAACATAAATACAAGTGATAATTACAGAGAATGGATTCTAAGTACATTTATAGACAATAAGACATTAGTACTAAAGAGAAAATATGAGGATAAAACTTCTATGTTTGAAAAGAAAAGATTATTTAAACTCTTCTTAGAGTTCGATTACTTGTATAATGTTTCTCACTTAATGGAAGCTTGCATATCAAAGATCATGACTAAAGCATTCCTACTACTAATTGCATCTAAAACTAAGTTGCTTAATCTTGGCAAATATATTGATTTCTTATTAACGATACTATCATTACCAATCAGCCTTGAAAAGGTCTTCTTTATTGGACATTTTCTCTTAAATGGCCTAACTTTTGCATGAAGTGCTTAATAGGTTTTCACTTCATCGAGGTGTCCTAACTTTTGCCTAAGCTGCCCTATTCGAGTTTTAACTTAGTGGGCTTTTTTTATCTTCAATAGAAGTACTTTTTCAGTTTATCTATGTTGACAGGTTCTAAGAATTCATTACCTTCTAAATCTAAGATCTTAATAGCTCTATGATTGAATATCTTTTTTACCAAGTATGGACCCTCCTAGTTAGGCTTAAACTTTCCCCTAGGATCTGATAATAAAGGCCTAATTTGTTTTAGTACCAAGTCACCTTCTTGTATAGGTCTAGGCTTGACTTTCTTATTGTATGCTCTAGCAATCCTATTCTAGTACAATTGAATATGATAAAGAGCTTTAAGTCATTTTTCATCAATCAATGCCAACTATTAATATTTGTTTCCAGCCCATTCTACTTCTGGTATTTCTGCTTCCAACACAACCTTAAGTGAAGGAACTTCAATTTTTGTTGGCAACACTGCTTCCATTCCATAAACCAATAAATAAGGCATGGCTTGGGTAGGTGTCCTGATAGTTGTTCTATATCCTTATAGTGTAAAGGGTAACATATCTGCCCAATCCTTATAGGTAACTATCAGTTTTTTGCAAAATTTTCTTTATATTCTTACTAGCTGCTTCCATAGCCACATTAGCTTAAGGTCGATATAGAGAAGACTTATGGTGCTCAATTTTATATTTCTACAAGAGCTATCTAGTTTCACCCTAGAATTACACACCATTATCCACGATGATTTATTATGGTAATCTATATCTATAGATGATGTTTCTTTTAATAAATTTCACCACCTATTTTAGCTTCAACCTATTTAGAGAAATAGTCAATTGGTACCACTATGTATCTATGCGCTTTAGTAGTTGACGACCTTATTTCCCCAATTATGTCTATTCCCCATGTTGAAAATGGCTAGAGGGATGATAAACTAGTCAAGTTATTAGTGGTAGATGACTTAGGTTCCCATAAATCTAGCACTTTATGACATTTCCTGACAAAATTACAGTAATCTATTTTTATGGTTAACTAATAGTATCCTAATCACATGATCTTTTTAGCCAAGTTTTTCCCATTCATGTGAGGACTACAGACACCTTCATGCACTTTTGTGAGTATTTTTTGAGATTTTGATTTGCCTATACATCTTAGTTGAATACCATCCAACTACCTTTTATATAGCATTCCTTTGGTAAGAAATAAACTGGGATGATAATTTCTATAGGACCCTCTTATCTTTCTCAGTTGCATGATTTGGGTAATGTTCGATTTCTTGGTAATTTTTGATGTCATGGTACCATGGCAAATCAAAATTAGTTTATTCTGTTATAGTGCTGACTATACCTATATATATGGGAAATCTTCTTTTGCTGAAGTACTTAGGTTTAGGAAAATCCTTTTTGGTGAGGTTTGATACTAACAATAAAGTGGCTAGGGCATCCACAACTTGGTTTTGTTCTTTAGAGATGTGACAGAAAGTGCATTGGTCGAATCTTTTCAGTAGATCCATTAGTATTCTAACATACTTGCTCAAATTCTCATCCTCGATCTACTAGTTACCCTTTACATGTTGTATGACTAACATGGAATCCCTATATACATCAATTACTTTTGCCTCTAGCTAATATAAGGTTTTAAGGCCATAAACGTATGCTTCATATTCTATTACATTATTAGTTGCATGGAATTCCAACTTCCTAGCTAAGAACATCTATTCACCTTTTTGGATTGATGAGTAATACACCGATTTGTACACCTTTTTAGTTTATAGCTCCATTAAAGAACATTTTTTGTCTTTCCTAGGAGATTGCCCCTAAGTGTTCATTTGGAAACTCAAATTCTTCTTGTTTTCCTTCAATTGGATGTTGTGCTAGGAATTTAGCAATTGTTCAGCCCTTAATCATCTTTTTAGTGATATAAGAAATGTCAAACTCTTGTAAAAGCAGGATCTAATAGCTCAACTTACCTATTAGAGAAGGTGTAGTTTACAAGTACTTGAAGGGATCATGTTTTGCTATTGCCTCCACCTTGTATGATTGAAAGTAGTGGCACTGCTTTTTGGAGACCTAAACTACTCCAAACATATCTTTTCCACTTCTGCGTACTTTTATTCATATGGGAGCAATTTCTTACTTAGGTAATAAATGGCATTTTCCACCCCAGATTCATTTACTTATGTGATGAGAGCTCCTATGGAAGATTCTTTAATTGCAAGATACAAAATTAAGGATTTTCCTAGTTTTGGTGATATTAGGATAGGAGGTTTGGTTAAGTATTGCTTGATGGCTTAAAAAGCTTGCTCACAATTTTTTGTTCCATTCCTTTGGTTGTCCTCTGTGTAATAAGTTAAACATAGGCTCATAAACCGATGTAAGTTTAGCTATAAACTGGTTAATGTGCTAAACTCTAATTGATGTGTAGGCATTTCTAAGATCAATTTTACCTTTTTTGGATCTACTTCAATCCTGTTTCTACTAACCATAAATCCCAATAACTTTACTGACATGACTCCAAAAACTCACTTCTTGGGGTTGAGCTTCATGTTGAATTGGTATAATCTTTAGAAGAATTTTTCCAATGCTTCGAAGTGTCTTTCCTTTTTTGTAGACTTCACCATTATATCATCCACATAGACCTCAATTTCTTTGTGCATTATGTCATAGAAAAGTTTTATGGCCATCCGTTGGTAAGTTGCTCCTACATTTTTTAGTTCGAAAGGCATCACCTTATAGTAATATGTTCCCCATTCAATTATAAAGGCACTTTTGCATTTGTCTATCACCTTCATTAAGATCTGGTTGTACCTTGAAAATCCATTAACAAATGAGTACATGGTTGCCATAGCTACACTATCAACTAGTACATCAATGTAGGGCAAGGGAAATCATCCTTAGGGCATGCTTTATTCAGGTCCTGGTAATCAACACATATTTTAATTCTTCCATCCTTCTTAGGTACTAGAACTATATTGGCTACCCAAGTAGGGAAAATAATTTCTTCAATAAACTTGGCTTCGAGCAACTTGACAACTTTCTTCTTTACCTTTTCTTCCCACTCGGGTCTCATCCTTTTAAGCTTTTTTTGGACTAGAAAGATGTGATTATATGTTGGTATGGATTGTTTAGCAACTTCACAATTAATTCTTAGCATATCCTCATAACTCCAAGCAAAGATTCTTTCATATTTTTTTAGTAATCTCTCAAATTTTTTCCTTTCATCGACAGTAGTATCATGGGCAATTAATACATTTTTAGGTTGTTCATTTGTGCTAAGATTAAATGGATTAGTTTTAATGTAGTTAATGTAAAAAATGCTCATGTAATGATCACTTGGATGTATATTACCATCAGGAAAAACATCACACAAATAAGCAAACTCGTTGTTCATTTTATTAGAAAGAAAACTTTTTTTGCCTCAAAGAGGTCACAAATATACATTTCATCAATAAGTAAATTAGACTCTATATCAAACACATTTTTAAGAAAGCTGGGATTAATTTTTTCAATTGCTTGAGGCTTAGGAAAAACTTCCTCTGTCTACTAGATCTGAGTGAGTTGGCTCAATTCTTGGTTAACAACATCTGCAAAGATCTCAAAGCCCAGCTTATAGCTCCCATCCACTTTTATTGGTTCTAGAGTCCTATCATGCTTTGTAATCTGCTGCTTGAGAAAATAGTCCCCTAAAGTATTACTTTTCTTCAGGTTCTTCTCTTCATTTGGATTATACCCTAATCCTCTTGTATCCTTTTGAGTGTGGAGCTATAGTGGTTCAGTTATACCTTGTAAATTCTTCCCTTAACTAGCACTAGGGAAGAAATCCATCATTTTAGACATTGTCGTGTCCATATAGTCTTAATAAATTGTAGCAACGTGAAATTCGATGAAAGGTTAATTAGCGATAACCAATGAAGAAACTGCATGATCGATTTTAGCCTTTATGGTAACAATGTTACCTTCATGTGGGAACTTGATCATTTGATGCAAGGTAGAGGCAACTTCTTCAAGTTTATAGAACTAAGGTCTCCCTAATAGAACCGAGAACATAGCGATCACAGTGAATTCTACATCATCCATAATTTGGCCCATTTGAACCTTAGTAGTGAAAGAGCCTTTAACTTGTCTTTGTGTGTCATCATATGCTTTGATAATGATAGCTGAAAGGGCCAAATCTTCTTTCTTGATTCCTAAACCAAATAAGATTTTAGCTAGGCAAACACACAGTGAGGAACCATCATCCACCATGGCACACCCTACCTTTTTCTTATTTATTTTGGCCTTTATAAAGAGGGGCCGGTTATGTTCCCTTCCTTCTAGGGGTAAGTCAGCATCAGAAAAAGTAATTAGGCCTATCTTACCTATTTTCATCACTTGTACTAGCTTACTTGGGCTGATAGTGGTAGACATAATAACTTAACCTAAGGCTTTAACTACCTTCTACCTATGGTCTTTTGATGACATCAACAAATCCCAAATGCTAATGTTAGCTTAGGTCTTTTTTAGCTGCTTTAATACTTTATCATGTTCACCCTCTTTGTTTTCAGGCTTTTTTTTTTGGGTAGGATCGGACCATTCTTCTCATCTCTCTCTACTACTTCTCCCTTAACCCTAAGTGGGTCTCTCTTTCCTTTTTTAGAATCTTTATCAAAAAATTCATCCCAAAAGCTTTTACTCTCCCCAGGCTCACCATCACTCTCACTCTCCCAAAAGCTAGTTAAAAGAATGGATTCACTCTCTCTCACCCTTTTACAGATCTCTTAGTTGAATCCATAGATTTCTCTAAGCATGAATTCTTTGGGTAGTCCAAATTTAAAAAGGCAAGCTGATTGGTGTTTTGGTAAGGGATTTGAGGTGGCTTCTGAATTGGGTATTTTTTTGGTGTCTATGAGGTATTAGATCACTTTTTTGAGGAGTTTGCAATTATCAGTAAGGTGTCTAGTTTGTTGGTGATAAGCATAGTACTGGTCATGCCTATGATTAGGTGGTAATGGTCCATTAGATTGTTAAGGTGGAAGTGGTTGTAACTTACCCTTCTTAGTGAGTTTTCTCAGACACCACGACAAAGATTTACCCAAGTTGGAATACCTTCTGCCTTGGATAGCAAGAACATTAGCTATTTTGATTGCTCCCCCAGTATTACTGCTTATGAAAGTGGGATTATTCGTCCTTTTGAACCTTTTATTTTGATAATTGGATTCTAAATTGATGGCAATATCTTTCAATTATTCCCAGGTGGTGATACCTTTAGTACTTAGCCCACTATTCATGTAACTATTTGCATTTTTTATGAATATCTTAATTTGATCAATATCTTCAGGCTTATTCCTCATATTTAAGATCTTGTCTCCCCACCTTTGTAGGTAATCAGAGAAACTCTCATTTGATCTTTATTTCACTAACTCCAGATCCTTCAAGGTGATTTTTATACTAGTATTATTAAAATATTGCTTGCTGAATGCTCGTGCTAATTCATTCCATTCATCTTTAACCCTTTTCTCTTGGTAATGGTACCAGTCTAAGGCTTGGCCTTATAAGAGACATGCTGAATAGGCTCACTATTTATTCTTCAGAAAGGTGAGTAGCTCTCATAGTAATAACATATTTCTTCAAATGAGTGCAGGGGTTAGTTGTACCATCGAACTTGCTCAAATTAGGCATTTTGAATCTATAAGGCATTGCTCGATCAAGCCTTAGATTGATATCATCAAGGTTAATGTCTTTGCCCCCAATGACTAGCCTATTCTTAGCCTTTATCTTCTCATTAAGCTTCTTTAGTTGGTTATCCTCAACTGCTTTAGGAGGGGAAACCTTGTGGTATGCTTTGGTAACAAGTGGAATTTCATCATTAGAGGATTGGTCATCTCCCCCATCTGTTATTTCTTTTCCTTTATGAGTAGTTGAAGATTGACCCACTTCTTTTTGGCTTTGGACTTGAGAAAAGGCATTGGTTATGACTACCATAATTTTTTTCTCCATCTCATTCATTGGCTCTATGAATAGGGCTTTGGTTATGTACTCATCAATCAACATGGTTCCTTACTTAGGTTGTATTGGTAGTGCTTTACTAGCTCAGTTGAGACACTTGCCTATCCATTTTCACTAAGCAACCAATGAAGGATTAATGGGGACTATCAAAACAAAGGGCTTAGATATGATGTATGTATAATATTAATAATACAAGATATCGATAATGCATGACATGCAATGTATGCTCGTGGTGCAACAAGGAAAAACACATGTAAGAAAACCTTTCAACCTTATTTCACCCACACATATGGTTAAGTTATTTCTTTCCTAGGTGGGATTGCTTAAGCGTTATCGGGGGACACATAAGTTCACTTATGGGCTTATTAGGCCCAATGACCTCTCGTATTTAAAGTGCATGTGAATACGATGGCTTATGATATTTAAATCTTATTTAAAGTGAAATTAGGTTGGACCTATCCCAGATAAAAGGCATAATAGCTTGCCCCCACTCCAAATGAGGTTTAAACATAATAGGCCCATATAGTAATCATAATGCAATCATAAGCTTTTGGGGTCATGTAACCTAGGGGAAGTTGCTAAGCTTAACTATATAAGCATGCGACTTTAGTCAAAAGGCTTTAATGGCTCCCACAAATAGAGGTCCCTCATAACAAGTCTTTCTAATCAAGGATAATAGCAATCGATTAGTTCACCTTTTCATATACCCAAATATACGAGGCTTGTGAGTGATGGATATGCTAACACTTCTCTGTTCTTAAATGAAAAATAGAGTTATGGGTCATAACACCATTTAGGGTAGTAGGGACACAATATATAAAGAGTGTAATGCATGAGACTGATAAAAATTACAATATTCAAATGACATATTATTTGGGCACTTTTAGATTAAGATTTTCAATCCCCAGTAGAGTCACCACTGTAGAAGTTATGTATTTTTATCGAGAACGAGAGTGGTTAGTGAAGTCACCACTTGGCCTTTACACCAAGACCTTTGATCTTCTGTACCAAAAAGGTTTAAAATTTAGATCTTATTTATGCGCTTATAATATGCCTTTTTCATATATTATAATGTTTATCAATCCTTTATCAAGCAAGCATACATTATATATAAAGCATTTATATCACCTTTGTATGTATAAGAAATAAATTGTAGTTTTTAAAAGAATATGACAAGTATATTGTACATCCATAAAATGGGTTATTCATTAGTTGTGGTGTGACCTGACAATTACCCATAATTCCATTGGAATTGGCAACAATTGCCTAACTCCCATCTTTAGGAGATTGGTTTTGTTAAAATATATTTGTCTTGTGACTTGATTAAAGAAAACTTAAAACCATTTTGTTTAAAAAAACACCAATTAAAGTTTGGGTTTTAGTGTGTAAAATAAGTTATTTACTACCTATTACATCCTAAAATAAATCAAAAGATACAATGAGTACAAAACCAAAAGAAATAAAGTAAAGCACTTAGATGGTTCCGTTTGTACGATGTTAGGTCCGTGTAGACTCTATGAGGCCCTAACATATGTCTATGTAGACTAATACTTGTAAAGGATATTATGTCCATTTGGACCTCTACTTTAGTGAGAAAGGTTACTTGCATACAACTAAAAAGAAGAGGTTTAATGATACTAGATAAAGGATTCATATAAAATTATAAAGAAGATAATAGATAAATACATGTGAAATTAAAACTCAAAGTAGATGTCTATGTAGACTACGTTCCTTATGAGAGAGAGTTCATACAGACTTAAAGATAGAATAAATAAGAATAAAATAATATTATCCATACAGACTACCTTCCTTATGAGAGAGAGTTCGTGTGGACTATATAATAATGTTGACATAATGACATGTATTTTAATGAATGAGATAATTTCACAATAGGCTAACATCATAGAATAGTATCAACATGGTGTACAAGATACATTAAAGCATAACATATAAGTCACTTAAAACACTATTACTGAATTTAAGTTTGTGCAAACAATATATCATACATATGTGAAGAAAGTAAATCTGTGCGGATGTTATATGTTTACACTCAAGTCCTTGTAATTAAGACAAAGATAACAGAATGAATATGAAGTGATGGCAATTGATTGTACACTATAAAATAGCTTAAAATCATTACCTACTTATATGATCAAATTGGGAATTACATAGAATCACCTCACTTATGATCAGTCCTTGGAGA
>CANXYI010428095.1:0-21511 GCA_948208565.1 Hura crepitans | reverse complement strand
AGTTCTATGTATAACTACTTCTCCTTCAAAGTTTGTAGTGCCAACCTCAAAATGCCTATCATGCTTCTCCTCTGACTTGGAGTAAACTAGAATGCCATCAATAAAAACTACTTCAAATTGATCTAGATAGTTATAGAAAATTCAGTTAATCAAGTGTATTAAGGAACTTAGATCATTGGTTAAGCCAAACAACATCACTAAAAACTCATAATGTCTGTACATATTCTTAAAAGCAATCTTTGGTAAGTCAGCTTTCTAAACATTTAGTTAGTAGTACCCTAATCTCAAATCTATTTTGGAGTGCACACTTGCTGCCTTCAATTGATCGAACAAGTCATCGATTCTTGATAGTGTGTATTTGTTTTTAATTGTTACTTTGTTCAACTACCAGTAATCAATGTATAACCTCGAAGTCCTATTTTTCTTCTACAGAAATAATATTAGGGCACCCCACGAAGAAACATTAGGTCAGATGAAACCCTTATCCAATAATTGTTGAATCTATTTCTTTAACTCCTTCAATTCTATGAGGGCTATTCTATATGAGGCTACAGATATTAGAGCAGTCGCTAGCAAGACTTACATCACAAATTCTACTTCTCGTTCTAGTGCCAACCTTAGTAACTCTATTGGGAATACCTTTGGAAAATCCCATATTATAGGTATATTTGCCAACCTTTTTTAAAAAATTTTGGTCCTAATACACACACCCAATAATCCTTACATCCTTATTTCATCAACTTATAGGTAATAGTTGTTAAAATAATACTGAAAGGTAACTGGGATTTCTCTCTCTGAACTATGTTCTCTTCTATCTTATAACTTCCAAATGTAATCTGTTTCCCTTTGTAATCTACTATTGCCTAATGTCCAGATAATTGATCCATTCACAAAATTATATCAAACTCGTAAGAAGGTAATTAAATAATGTCACCTAGAAATTCTATCCCATGTATCTATATAAGATATTCCTTAATCAACTGATTTACCATAACATAATCTCTTATAGGATTTGTCACCATCACATCAAAATCTAGTGTCTTAACCTCCGACTCTCAAGCATTACAGGCACACAGATATAGGAATGGGTAGAATTAGGATCCCCTAATACATGAACATCATGTCAATAATAGAAAAAGTACCTCTAATAACATCAAAAGTGTTTGCTTCCTTTCTAGCTCTAATTACAAATATTCTTACTGGTGCCATAGCTTAAAGCCTCTTTATTGATTTTGAGGGAACTCTATAAGTACTAACACTTTTTCCCCTTTATCTCTACCTCTACCCTATGATGCCATAGGAGCTACAACTTTAAATGGCACTTTTGCTCTTAACCTCCCATTTGTATAGTTTCTCAAGAAATAATTAGGTGAACCACATCTAAGACACCCTCTATGCTATTTTTACATGGGCTTAGATGCCTCTTTTGACACTATGCATAAATAAAAAAAATGTCCCTCTGCCTGATCCCATTGTATGACCCATTGATATGGTAGCCCTACTCTCGAGACTACAACCTGTACTATGACACCTCTTACCCATTCAGTTGTCGAACTTGAATTGAGAGTGACACGCAATAATACTTTATCTTACTACTTATCTAGCTTACTTAAAATCTTTTTGTGCCTTTTTAACAAATTTCATATTCTATTTAATACAACATATAAAAACATGTCTTATCAAAAACAACATCTAAGGTTTACTAATAGGGTCCTCGTGTCAAAAATTTGGTAGCAGATGGCTATACCGAGACACTATCCCAATTAGTAACCTGGAAAAAACAACAATTCTATTATATTTAACCACATCTCAACATCAACTTCGTCTATCTAACCATCCAAAACTTATCATCATAATAAACACAATACACATAAATCTCATCTCTTTCTCATATCCATTCTAATCCATACATACATAGCAACTCATAAATCATCATTTATCAATATCCATTAATAACATGTTCTTAAATACACACACTACAAAAAACTCATACTTGTAGTATGTTGTAGGCCCATAATCTATACATCAATATACATATAATAGCTCATATAGTCTTTCCATTTACTTTCTACATATATAATATAAAATTGTATAGCCAACATCATCTTCTGACAAATCTATAAGCTCTATAGTTTGAAGGTTTTTCCTTTTAAGCTATCCTTATACTTGCGCATTGGAAACAAATGATGCATTAAGTTTTGTAGCTTAGTGGTGTATGATGCACTAAGCTGGTGCATCCAATATAGTATGGCATTCCTTTACTTTTCATTTTCACATTTAACACTTATAATTATAGCTATTCATAATATAATAATCCATTATGTTATAAATAAATAGTACAATATGTATTAAAAGATATAAATAAATAAGCTATTATCACATTTAGAATTTCAAGTAAGCATTACTTAAAATATAACACAATAAATAAAAGAACCATCATCTAAACTCATAATGATTCTATCAATTGCTCATATTTAAGCAAAATAAATTCTTACACCTTATGATTTATGACATAATTACTAAACTTAATTTAAAAATTGTCATGCCTTCACTCTTATCATAACCCACATGTTTTTCATGCATAAGCCACAATCTCATAATCTTTATCTTGCCATAAGATCATGCACCTTTTATCATTAGCATACTTAGACATTTCCACATTCATTCATAAATCACCATTTATTAAGATCTAGAAACATTAAAATTCAATTTAATGTGTGACATGTGACTTTACATATAACATGTATAGTTAGCAAACATGGTATAAATCCTAAATATAATAGATTATAAGATCTTGTATAAATATTAAAATTTAGTCATTTTCATAACCATGTGAAGTCTTCTTTAAAATCCATTTCTTTAGCACATATCCAAGGAAACATGTACACTATGGATAATGAAGTATAATGGTGTGCAATAGCCCTCATTATAGACCTTACTAGCTATTGCACTAGTATGAGACCCAAAGGTCACACATAGGGTAGGCTAGTACAACCCCCATGAACTTAAAGGTTCATTTACCAATTTAAGTCCAAAGACTAAGCATAACATAAACCCATAGGTTTGCATGACTTATGGGTCCAATATTGAGCATAGCATGAGTTAATGGCCAAAATGTTATTTCGTGGCCCTATTGAACCATTCAGTGGCTACACTCAGATAAAAATATATGTAGTTGTTCTATTGGACCCTTTGGTAACTACACTCATATAAAAACACATGCAGTGGTTCTATTAGACCCTCCAATAGCTACACTTGCATAATTGCTTGAAGGCTTAAACATAGTACTCACAAGCACCTTAGTAGCTACTATCACTCCCTATTAACTAGCAAACCTATCTGATTGGGTTGTTTACTTGTATATGCAATAACCATATTTACTTTTTGTTTCACCATCTTAAAATAGATGGAGTAAATTTTATCTTTAATTTGTTCAACACATGAGCTTAAGGAAAATGCATGTCTTTTACCATTTATTATTCCAAGTGTATTACTATTCATTTAACATGAGTACATTAATTAACACATCAACATATCCATCTTTTATGAATAATAAACATTGTCATGAGTATTTGACTCTTTATATCACTTTAGGCCATTCTTATCTTATATACACATCATTATATTATGGGCAATTAATGAATGCCTAAATTACCTATCCATTTGCATAATGGCCATTCAGTTATACCATAAGCTCATCTTGCATTATAGTGTTTCCCAACTACCTTATGCCATATGTATCATCATTTCATTAGTCATATTTCAATTTCCCATATTATGCCATTGGGCGATATCATAATATCATAATGCATTATGGCATTTCACAACAACCAAATAACATTTATATCATTATTTCATCTTTTGTATATCAATAGTTTATATTTACACATATATTCAAACAATCTTCATTACACTCCACATATAATTACATGTTCACATTATCAATTCTCATGCATATAGTTATGCATTATTCATAGCATGTATACTATATAACATACACATAATTACATGCCATTAGCCATTTTGCTATAACACCTTGCATATTTTGAAAATTCATCATGATAACATTACATTATGCCTTATTTTACATCATGAATGATTTACTTATATAGTGCTCACCATTCAATCCATGCCTCATATGTATCTCAGACACTTACAAAATCATAATAAATATTTAGCTACTTAACATACATGCATTACTCAAGCATTATCTAACCTTAGGCACCATTCTTATAATATTCATACACATTATTAGTTTTTTGTTCATGCATTCTCCTTATCATGTTTATCATTAAATGTATGCATACATGTATACACCAATAGGCCATTCGGCCATGAAACCTCCAAGTATCCATTACCATTTTAAATCATCTTAAATGTCCATTCTTATTCTTATTTAATCATAAATATCACCTTAAAGACTATCATCATCAATAGCAAGTATATAAGAGACATACATATACATATATGCTTTATGGCCATCACAATAAATCATGCAACCAATAAAGCATATTCAACATCTTTTCATCTCATTTTAACTCATATATGCCTATAACTGCATTCACAAAGCATATAAACATGCATGCGACTATATTTCAATTTAAGGCCATTATATATACATACATGTCGTATTATTCTTTAACTTAAGCATACATGAGCTCAACATGTTATTGGGCCATTTAGCCACCATAGACTCCTAGCTCACTTCCTATCATGGTTTTTCTTAAGCCATACACAATATGTCCACATATGCATTTAGATCCATTCTTACACATGTAACCTATTTAACATGTATAATTAAGCATATATCATCATGTATACCTTTATAAACATTACACATATACAATTTCTCATATCATACAAATCTACTACATTTATACACTTATAACATTTCACCATGCCAAATATGCATTATTAAGGCACACAACATATAAATGGCTCATGTAATCCATTTGGCCATATATAGATTTTTAAAGCAAAAATACATTTAATTATCATATGTAACTCATAATGCCTTCAACATGTCATAAATCATACCTATAGATCATTCAAAAAGCCTTATCACATATTTTACATACCATATGTCATTATTAATGTCATTAATTCACATATTATAATATTTGACACATTTTTTACTTATGTAAGCATATTATGTAAATTCAAACATTTAATCATATTAGCATAATTTAATTCAATTACACATACTACAAGGGACACACATACCATACAAAGCTCAAATACTTTCCAAAAACCTCATCAATCTTTTAGTTCCCTTTTCCCCTATAGTTCTTTCTTTTTGAACATAAACCATATGCATAAATAAAAAATTCACAATAATTAAAATATGATTTCATAATTCAAAACAACCCTAAATTCCACTTCTTAGGTACTTAAGGGACCTTAGAAAAATATAAGATCATTGAAAAACTCATCCATCAATTTTTAGAGTTACTATTTACCATAACCTTTAAAAATTCTCAATAATTCAAATAGCCAACAATTTTTTAAATTGACTTGATAATTCACTTATGGACATCCGATTTCATCCTAGAAAAATATAAAACCTTAAAGATAAACTCTTTGTCCTAGACTTGGTGACTATTCATCCATAATATTCAAAAATTCATAATAAATCATAATGGCATCAAAATTCAAATGTAACTTAACAAATCTATTCTTAGGCACTTGTAGAAAACTAAAAAAATATTGGATTAAAGAAAATTTACCCTCCTTCAAAGTTGAGTTACTATTCACCCATGCACTATTCACCTTAAATTCTCCCAATTTTCTTCAATTGAGCCTTCAAAATTGAGTCTTAGACAATATAAGAACTAAATCCTTTCAAAATGGTGGATTTAGGGTGAGTTTTCGTAGTAATTTAGAGAAGAAAGCTTGAGAAGCCCTAAAATGGCTTTTTGTTCTTTTAATGTGAAAGAGAAAGAAAAAGAAAAGAGATAGCTACTAGAAATATAGTCTTATGGCTATTGGAATTTGATATTTATACCAGTAATTAAAGGCTATGAACATTTCATTAAAGTAGATCCAGTGGCCCATATGCAAGCCTAAGAAATTACCTTCATTTTCTTATGTATATTTTGTTTTCATTCTTGCTTATACCTTTTCTTCATTTTTAATCATCCATTCCTTAGTTCCAATATGGATTTTACATATATAATGATCCAAGGCGAAGCAATTACCTTCATTTTCTTACATATATTTCATTTTCATTCTCGCTTATATCTTCTCTTCATTTTTAATCATCCATTCCTTAATTCCAATATGAATTTTACACATATAATGATCCAAAATAATCATGCATATGAATTCTTAAATGTCCTAGAAAATCCATGCTTAAAAACTAGGAAAATTTGATTGACACCATTACTTTTTTCTATACCCATTTTCCCATAATGCAATATTTGCCTTTAACCCAATAGTGGGTTAATATGCAAAACTGCAAACTTAGGATTTTCATTATTAACCTTCTAATGTGTTAATGTATAGATCAATCTAATTATGGGTTTTTGCACCTTAAACTACCATTGGGTTAACATGAAAAACAACATGGTTAGACTTCTACACTTTAATATATTGGCTTCCATATTATGGCATGAATGCTCCTTGTGATGACCACCTTTAATACATATTTCCATATATGTTTACACATATATCACATAATCCTTCTTTACAATATTCCTTCACATAACTTTTAGCTTTTTAAACATCTTAAAAACTTCATTTTAATATCATCATTTACTCAAAAATATCATAACATATGCCTTTAATCCTTTTATGGTTTAACACAGACAAAATAAGAAATAACAAACTTTTATACATTAACTCACCATAAGGCTAATGTATAAAATTATGAAATCAAACTTTTTAACATTAACCCACCAGTGGACTAATGCTATATATTAGGGGATTTCACAAAAATCCCAGGTTATGTATTAACCCATCCAAGGGTTAATATATAAAACTATAAAGTTGTACTTTAACTCCGTAATATTAGTGTGACCTTAGATCTCAAGTGACTCTATTCACTTCCCTAAAAGAACTATTCATAATTATGTGATTTTGGGGCTATTACATGTACTCTATCTTATCTTTGTTTCGGTTGGTTTAAATTGAATCCCTACTTTTGATGTTGAACCTTTAAACTTCTTATTGCCACTCTGAGATGTCTTCATTTGCACTGGGCTTCTCTTTTATTGACATTTTTTTCCATCTGAACTAATCTTTAGTGTTCATTTTTTCATAACTCAAGGCAACCTTCACCAAAATGGAGAAGTCTCTAGTAGGGTGAATTGCTAATAGTTTATGTATCTAACTGTGTAATCCTTGCTTAAACGTTTTACAATTCACCTCTTCAGTAGTTATAAGCTCCTAAACATAACGATTGAGTTTCACAAAATCTCTCTCATAATCTATAATTGAAAACTTGCCCTGCCTTAAGTATAGACACTCTTTCTTATTATTGTCTATGTAACTATCAACAATATATTTCTTTCTAAACTCTAACAAAAAGATCTCCCAGGTTCTTTGCTTAGTTGGCACCATATTCATAGTCGTATACCACCATTAATAGGCTTTTTACTTTAATAATAATATTGCATACACCAAACTATATTCCAAAGTACAATATAACTATTCTAACACTCTCTTGGTGGATTTTAACTAATACTCTACCAATGTAAAGTCATCCCCTTTCTTACCTTGAAACACTTCTACACCATACTAAAGCAGCTTATCCACCAGATGCCTTTGTAATACTACTAGGATTGGAGGTTGTTAAGGAACTGGTGCTAGCTGAGGTATAGTTCCCACCACATATTCAAAAATCTTGGTAATATACTGGTATAGAGCCTTTTGCCTTGGGTTTAGCTGTAAATCTCATACTAAGGATGTACTAAGGAAGTAATATGGTTGCCCTCACATTCCTATTAACTAAACTACCCAAAGGCTTGTTGTGTGTTTGAGGACATTCTTCTACAATATCAAATAGTTTGATTAAGCAAGTGCAAACATTAAGATTCATGCATAATTCTCTTATATAACTAGCATGTGCAAACAACATCAGCCTATAACACTAAACCAGCACTGATATCACACATGTAATACCTATACTGCTAAGTTATCTATAATCTAGAATAGGGTTACTAGTTACTAAGCTTAAACTTGAAACATCAACAAGAGTAAAGAAAAAATTGATAAGTTTCCACCCTTAGATAAGGCATACCATCGAACCTACTAAAGAAGTATTATCAATGTACCATATTGATAATCCCCTATTGGGCCATACCCTGTTATATTATTCTAGCATCTGTTAATAACTCAAGAACACAAACAAGTAACCTTCCATTAAGGGAGTTGTAAGCTAAGGCCTACCATGTTCTATTTCAAAGACTTTATCACCTATTGACATATGTCTGTCTCAGAATTTCCACACACACATACTCAAATATAAGCATATGTTTTAATCAAATCTATCTCTTTAAGGAAAAAAAGGTGTACAACACCTTCCATACAAAAGCAACTAGACTATATAAAACACATCTTTTTATGTTATTTTCTGTACATGCCATTTGCACTTTAGATGTTATACATAAAAGAGATTATAAATATAACAAAATTCTTGATGATTCAAACATTAATGCTTATCCTCTGCACACCTAGACAAAACTATAAATCTATAGTGGGTCTTTTACCTTCTACAACCTGTGCAAGTAAAAAATCCAACACGTTAAGCAAATATGCCTAATGGTATTCCAATATCTCCTCATTTTCATAATATCATAAGTAAAGTGTAGATTATCAATTTTAAGTTAGAAAAAAACATGGCATACTAGCATGCAAGGATTAGAATATATATACATAAAACCATTAAGTATGCAATTTGCATCTTGACATACTCATAAGAAAGCTAAATGTTCTTTATAGAAGATGCTTAGAGTGTATATACAATATAATGTGGTTAACCATATGTTTATATGTGACTAGATTTGTATAACCTTAGCTATAATGCTCGAAAATCCTAACATTTTATGAATCGTACTTTCTTGTGATGAATAGTATTCCTGAGACTCAGGATGCACTAAAGCCACCAGATGAAATATTAATCATAACATAATTTTGGGCAATGTTTAAAATCAAACAAAAGTCATTTGAGTGGTTAAAAATGCAAAGATTATTTTTACGGAAATGTCATGGGAATAGTGACCTAGGCAAAGCTGAATCGTAAATTATTTTCAAACTTGCTCAAAAAATTTTTAAACATATATGACCTAATACTCAAAAATTAAAATGAGTCTAATGGTGTTGAAGTTAGAATTTTTAGATATCGAGAAGTACTTTTTGAAAATCGGGTAACATTAAAATTGATGAATTTAATTGGTTTTCTCTATTTTTTGGGTTTTGACATTTAGAGGAGTGTAGGGCATAAAAAGTGAAATTATTAAATAAAATTTGCAATTATTTAGGTATGGTAAAACAAAGAAAATTGGGGGAAAAAGAAGGAGAAAATACATTGAAAGAACATAATTTTAGAATAATATATATATGGTCAAATATGGGATAAATGGTTAACACTCCACATCCTCCTTCTCCCATAGAAAATAAACGGCACCTCTCCTCTTTGTCCAACATTTTTCTTCCTTCAACCCTTTATTTGAGCACTACTTTGATCAATCAAAAGTAATTTTAGAGCGTCTACACCCTTTAGATCGCCAAAGAAGTGGAAATTGCAAGAAAAAATTATTAGAATTTTCAATTTTCAAACCCATTAAATAGTAACCAATATTTGTTGAAGTAAGTTTTTCTAACTTTTAACATTTTTCCTAGGTTTTATGGATGCCTAAAAGCATCTCTACAATTTTAGAATTTCATTTGGTGTAATGGTTAATTTATTATGAATTTTTAAATGTTTTTCGATTTTACATTAGGGGATTCCAATCAAAATTGAGATAAGGGAAAATCAAAGGTGTAGACAAGCCTCGAGGCTCTATTTTGGCCTCCTCAATATGTGTAATTGAAATAATATGTGCATTGTTGGCTTATAAACATAAATTTTCATAATTAACTTAATATGCCATAAATAGTTATAAATGTCTAATGCCATGAATGTGATACATTTAATGGATTCTATTGCTTTTATAATATGTGTTAAAAAGTAATAAATGATGAGAATTGATTAGGAATAGGTAGATGTACATATTATGCTTGGTGTGCCTTATTATGCCTAATATGAATTAAAATGAGGATTAAATTGATTTGTGTAGTATTTAAGCCTAACTAAACATAAAATGGTGTTAGTCAATTGTAGAGAAAAATATGTATTTTAATCAAGGATGAGAGCAGTTTAGTGTTTAAGAGTCACCACTTGGCCCCTACACTAGGACCTCTAGTTTTTTATACTAGAAAGGTTTGGAATTCAAATTTTATTTATGCCCTAATAATATGCCTTCCTTTTTATTGTAAAATTTATCAATCTTGTATCGAGCAAACATTTATTATATTTAAAGAAGTTATGTCACCTCTTCATGAATAATAAGTAAATTGCAATATTTAAAGAGTACAATAATTATATTGCACATCTAAAAAGCAAGTCATTAATTAGTTGTTATTTATCTTAACAATTGCAAGTAATTCTATAAGAATTAGTGGTAACTACCCAACTTCCATTTCTAAGAGATTAGCCTTTATTAATATACTTTTTAATATAAGTTTTGATTAGAGAAAACTCAAATCCATTTTATTATGAAAACACTAATTAATTAGTTAGAAAACTATTTGATGTGAAGTTATGCATTTGGCATGTAAAGTAAGTTACTTAACTACCTATTACAACATAAAATAAACCAGAAGATATAATAGGCACAAAACCAAAGGAAATAAAACAAATCACTTAAATGGTCCCATTTGTACAATGCTAAGTCCATATAAACCCTATGTAGCTCTAGCAAGTGTTTATGCAGACTATTGCTTCTAAGGGTTATAACATATATCTAAACCTCTACTCCAGTGAGAAGGGTAACTTGTATATGACTCAAAAGAAAAGGTTAAGAATACCAAATAAGGATTCATAAGAATGAGAAATACAAAAACATGTCAAAATTAAAATTCAAAGTAAATTTCTACATGGACTATGTTCCTTCTAAGAGGGAGTCTGTGCGGACCATATAATAGAATGAACATGCTTAACACATATATATATACATGTAGACTATGTTCCTTATGAGAGAAAGTCTATATGAAATTGAAAATAAAATAAACAAGAATAAGAAACGATCATCTATAAGGATTATAGTCCTCATGAGAGGGAGTCCGTGTGGACTTGAGGACATAATAGATAAGAATAAAACAAATGCATCCAAATGGACTACATTCTTATGAAAGGGAGTTCATACAGATTGTAACATCATTTCAGTATGTTAACAATATGCATATTATAGAATGAAATATTTACACAACATGATAACATCATAGAATTATGTCAATATGGTAAACTGAATACATTATAACATGATACGTAAGACAAATTTGACACTATTTTTGAACATAAGTCAATGTAGATGACAAATCATGCATATATCAATAAAGATAGGTCTATGCAATTAATACAAAAATAACAAAATAATCATAACATAAAAATAGTCAATTGTACAACATGAAACAACTTAAAAATGATAAGTTACTCTTATGATCAAAGTGGGGATTACATAAAATCACCTAACTTATTATCAATCCTTAGAGATCTTAGGTCCATGAAAATAATGAAAAATGCACTGTAGGAGGCCTTAGATATTACCTTTGTAAATAGACATCAAGCAATAATGCAAAAGGTAGGGTTTTAGAAGAATATATTTTAATTGGGGGCTATTAGTACCAGTAGAGTAGTTCCTAGTTATAGTCCTCTCCTAGACTCATGAATAATGGGTTTTGGCTCCTAGAGTTGCATCCCTTATGAGCTCCCCCTCTTCCTTTTCGTAAGAAGGTTATTTATAGGCTTAGGGTGATAAGTCTCAAATCTAAAAGTGGTAAAATCCTTTAAGGATTGAGAGATAAAGTTGGGATAGGAATCCTGTGCTTCTAAAAGCTTTTAATCAGCAAGTCTATGCTAACTTGTAAGGCTTAGTTCATGCGTATCATAGGCTTTGGGCTCAAAAAATTTATGACTGATATGGTGCGAACCTCATAGCATCAAGTTGGGGTGAGCCTGTGTCATGTTAATCTATACAAACTAGGTTTTTAGGTTGCTTGCCTTATTGCTTAAGCCTATCTCTAGTTATCATCATAGGCCTAAATTTAAGCAACTATAGTTGCCCCCACTTTGGTGTCTGCTGTGAAATGCTAAAGCAATAGTGCACATTAAAGTACTTGAGACATAGTAACATACCTAAAGTTTTGCTATTTTCACCTTTCCATGATCCATTTCACTATTATCATGTATGCATGATACATGTTATCTCACACATTTACGATTAAATTTGTTGCATGATTTCATGTCTTGGTATTTACACCATTCGATGGCTTTGTCATTCACACCATTCGACAGCTTTATGTTTGCACTATTTGATAGCTTTGTCATTCACACCATTTAGTGGCTTTGTCATTCATACCGTTCGATGACTTTGTCATTCACACTATTCGACAGCTTAGTGTTTTGACCATTTAGTGGCTTTGTCATTCATACCATTCGATGACTTTGTCATTCACACTATTCAATGACTTAGTGTTTTGACCATTCAATGGCTTTGTCTTTCACACCATTTAATGGCATGTTGTTTACACCCTTTGATGGCTTAATGTTTGCACCATTTGACAACTTTGTCTTTGCACCATTTGGTAGCTTAGATGTCAATAGTTTGCTTTGTATATGGTTAATTTTCATGGAAGATACATGTTTTTATGCAAGAAAATATGTAGATAAATGATGCATGCTTTTATACATAGGAAAACATGTGGACAACTGATGCATGCTTTTCATGCATAGGAAAACAAGTAGATAAATGATGAATGCTTTTATGCACAAGAAAACATGTAGGTAAATAATGCATGCTTTTCATGCATAGGAAAATCTGTAGATAAATGATTCACGCTTTTCATGCATAGGAAAACATAGATAAATGATGCATGCTTTTCATGTAGAGGAAAATATGTAAATAAATGATGCATACTTTCATGCATAGGAAAATAAAGATAAATGATGAATGCTTTTCATGCATAGGAAAATGAAGATAAAAGATGCAGCTTTTCACGCATAGGAAAATATGTAGATAAATGATGCATGCATTTCATGCATAAGAAAACATAGATACATGATGCATGCTTTTTATGCATAGGAAAATATAGATAAATGATGTATGCTTTTATGCACAAGAAAACATGTAGATAAATGATGCTTGCTTTTTATGCATATGAAAACTTATGGATAAATGATGAATGCTTTCATGCATAGGAAAACAAAGATAAATGATGCATGTTTCATGTATAAGAACATAAAGATCAATGATCACTGATGAATACATGTTTTCATGAAAGAGAAGCATGGATAATGGATAAAGTGATTCTATGAAGGAATAAAATGATTAAATGATTGGATGTTATGACAAGCAGGATGGCTCCTAATCTTTTCTAGACCAAGGAATGCGGTAAGCCATGGTAAATTGAATAATGCATTTCTAATGAATATAGTGATGCATGTGTTTTTGCTTATTTTCTCCTAAATGAATGAAGAATCTACGTAAATGGTAAATGCATGTAAGACATGACTATAACTTTTTCCTAGATGATTGAATGAATGAATCATCTCTTATGATGTATAAGTGGTAAAGACAAATATATGATGATTTACATCTTTTCCTCTGATGAATAAATAGTGAAGGCGTATATATGTTGAACAATGAATGGATCTTTTCTTATGATGAATGAATGGTGAAGCCATATATATGTTAAATGATGAATGAATCATTTCTTATGATAAATGAATGATAAAGACATATATATGTTGAATGTTGAATACATCTTTTCTTATGATAAATGAATGGTAAAGGAAGATATACGTTAAATGAGGGTATATCTTTTGTTATGATGAATAAATGTTCTTCTGCGATGGATGTATGAATGAAGGCAATCATATAAATAGGCAAAATGGGTACTTTTTCCTAAAATGGATGTGTAAATTAGTGTGAGTGAGTAAACCTATTATTTGTGATATATGTGTGACAATATTTCTAAATGGATGAGTCAGTACATGTTTTGTTATTAAGATCATTCTCCTCTCAAACTTATCATAAGAAAAGGTTGGGTTCGAGAAAAGAGTGAAGTTGTAAAGTTGTAAGCTAAGTTAGGGTAATGAGAATAAGATGCCTCTTGAAACTAGAGGACAAGTTAAGGTGATAGAAAGGCTAGGGAAGGTAGGTTTAGTTAAAGTAAACAATAGTGAGGCCAAGGCTTAGGTAAAATGTCAATATGCTGTGGAAAGCACTTTAGCATGTGTGGTTTGAGAGTGAATGATTATAATGAATGAGAATGCAAATTTTTGTGATTACATAGCATGGTACTCTTGTTATTAGTTGGTGTAAAGATTTTCAATCTAAATATTTTCTCTTGACCTCTAATATTTTCATAGACCACCCTTTGTAAGTTTTCAATCTAATAAGGTATGCTATAATTTTTGCTAGGCTACCTTTTGCAAGTTTTCAACCTAGCGAGCTTCTTTTTATTCTTTTCTCATTTGGAATTCAGCTTAGCAACATTTGGTTAAGGCTTGGGATATAGTTGTGTTGTGTTTGATTAATTGAGTCTAGACTTTCATCTTTTAAGATGGCTTAATATGTTTTGGAGCTCTTGCCATGAGAGATTAAGCTTTTCATATCAATAAGTAGTTCGCTGAAGGTGTTAACTTTATACCCTTAGCATCTTGAATTTTGTGAATTGATTGTCATTCTTTTGACCTTTTTGAGTACTATATTGATGATTTCCCTATTATTAGTCAGTCCTAAAGATTTTTTGACTAACTTTTTTCTCTCAATTTCCGTAACTTTTGCCTATGCTCATGCTCTTAGTTGATTGACCCATTAGGAATTAGAAAACTCATTTCCTTTTAAATGAGGGCAACTATAGTTGGAAAAATAATGCTTAATTATTTAAGGCTTTAAGTAAATCATTCTATTATTATGGGCTTTGCAATTTTGGCACCTTAAAGCTTTTAACCTTTGCATTTTAGTTGGGTAAGAACCGTGAAATATTTCTTGTTTTGAAGGGTTCTTTGTTTTGAAGAAAATGATTTGACAGAATGAATTTTATGCTTTAAGTTTTAGAGCCTGTTGAATTTGAACCTATTTTAAGATTGAAGGAAAGCATTCATTTGAGTTTAATTGCTCTCAGGTTACTATTTTCTTTTTATCTCACATCATTTATTTAGGGATATTTTTCATTCCTTAAAAGGAAAGATCAAGTCTTGAGCTTTAGAATTGTGTATAGCAGTGGCGAGCCATCAACGAACTTGCTTAAATTTGGCATCTTGGATTTGTGAGGTATGACATGATTAGGTTTTAGGCTAATGTCTTCTAGGTTGATGTCTTTGCCCCTGGTCACTGGTGGCTTATGGCCTCTATCATTTCATTCAATTCTTTGATTGGATCCTCCTTGTCACACTTAGGTGGTGGGACTTTATTATAACTAGGCTTAACAAGTGGTGTGTCTTTATCAGAAACCTAGTTATTAGCTATCTCTTTCTTGCTATTATTAACAATATAAGTCTAACCTTTATCTTGCTAGGATACATACTTAATAGTGTGCTGGTTATGTCAACCATCATCCTTTTCTCCATATCCTAAAGGACCTCATTTAGCACAATCTTTAGCACTACTTCATTTCTTAGCATGATTGCTCTTTTTTGTAGATCATAGATAGATCAATGGTGGCTACAAAATAAAAGGTTAGTGATGATGTATAATATGTGATATGTCCCTTATGCATGAATAGAGTAAATATGTGGATACATGGTATGAATAGTTAATAAGTTTACAAGATGTATAAGTAAGAAGTTAATGATCCTTTATAAGATGATAGCCTTTAATGCATGGTTAGCTTGCCATGTGCTAGTGTGAAGCATACTTAAGTTAACATGAAGCATGTTTTACAATGCTTTGAGTATTAAGAAAGGAATCTTCAAGTATATATGGTTCACAAGAAAGATACAAAGTTTATGCCCTGTAGTAGGTATATGTGAATTAAGATAGAAGCATGATATAGATATGGTATATAGAAACAAGAAAGATATAAATTAAAAAGGATGCAAAAGTTATGTAGCAAGTACAATGTAATATTAAAAAAGGATAGGAGTTAGGGTGTACAAGGGCAAACAAAACAATAAGCCTTCTAACCTTATTACTCCCACACATGTGGTCTTAGTCATTTATCCTAGGTAGGCCTACCTAACCATTATCAAGGGATGCATATGTTTGAGTATAAGATTAATTAGGCACAATAACCTCTTGTATTTAAAGAGCAATTAAGGATAATGGCCTATAACATTTAAGCCTTCATTAAGTTGAAATTAGGCTAGGACTATTTCAGATAAAAGGCACAATATGTGACACCCTTACCGGATTCCTGAAGAATTATGATAATTGGCACACATCCCATCTGGTCACCCATCCTTAATTTACCCTGAGATTCATTCATTAAAAAATTACTAAACATTCTTTTATTTATATATGGTTTACCCTAGTTTTTTAATACAACATAAAAATACTTATATTTAAGATGAAAGGGGTCTATAAAATCCTTGGTATGTCTTCTTACTTAATATAAAAATTTTACCAGCACAACAGCTATCTGGGTGGTATCCTAAAAATTTTCCACCTATATAAGACATTTCCAATAATCATGTCTTCTATTGAATCAACTTTTGACCTTATTGGTCCTCTAGGTATCTTCATCACATAAGCCTCAGGCCCATATCAAACTCATAATAAAATTCAAATAATTTAATCACAAAAGTAAATCATTCATCTCACAAAGGGCTATTTATACATAATTCAATTTGTTTAGATTACAACACCACAGTAACTTCTAAGCATGTTGGACACATAACCTACAACTATTACATGAGTGCCCTTATGTATAATACAATACATCAAATGAAAACCATTATTTTCTTTGCTACTGCACTACATATACCTCAAGGTTTGACTACTACCCTTGATTACCTATGCACGAAAACACTAGTACACTGAGTATAAAACTCAGTCGTAAATTTAATTTATTAAAAACATGTCTCATGTATTACATACAATAATGTTAAGGTATTTATAGCACATTAATAATGCATAAAAAATTAATTGTCAACATATGTTTATTGGGGATTAAATCTATTATTAATATCTTTTCAAGTAAGTTGTGTCTATTAGGGCCCTCTATATAAATCTTATTCAGTTAATTCCTATAGTTTATTTAGCATTCATAACAAGATTAATTTAGGATGCCTTTCCAAATTAAATTATGTTAGAGTTAAACCTAAAATAGTCATCTAAAGCTAAACATATTATTAATATTCCTTATCATATGGACATGTGTCTTTCTTCAATTAAATAACTCATAATCAAGCCATTTTGTTACATTTGATCAAATTATTATACTTGTATTCTAGTCTACTTCATTTTTCAATCTATTGAATATGCAATATTTGCTTACAATTACATAGAATTCTCATCCCTCTATCTAATTATTTCTTTCAAGTCATTAGACTAATTTGGTTAATTAATTCATGTAAACATTCAGTTAATTAATTGTCCTTAAGGATCACACTAAAATAATTTCATAGGCCTAACTAGATAAACTACACCTAAACACACTAGACCAATAAGGGGAAATGAAACTATATAGTGGTCCATATTTTGGACTCTGACTGTTGCATCGGCCTAGCCATAGGGATCAATTCATTAAAACTTCTCATTAAGCAAAGTAACAGTCACTGTAAATATAGCCATAGGGATTAGTTCATAAGAGCCTCCCAGTGGCCAAGGTAACCCTCTCTGTAAATATATCCATAGCAATAAGTTTATAGGAACCTCCCACTAGGCAATCAATAATTAATTATGTAAAGAGATCATCCCGTAGACCTCCCAATGGCAATTATCAATCTACTTTGATAAATAGACAATCTAATAGCTATTAATCCATAAGTTGACCAGTCAACCCATCCAGTGGGTGTCTACCTAATGAGCCCTTTTGTTTCATTTTTATGTTCATTTTATTGCTAATCATCTTTTTATAATATTGAAAAATGTTTAGCATTCAGTTATGAATTTAATTTAGCAGTTAAAATCTGACCTATATAGTTTCAGGTCATTTTTAGTCCTATCAGACATTTTGAGGTCTATTTTTCTAAGCCTAATTTAAATTCAACTCATAAATATGTTTAAGGCTATTTATTTAATATCACAATTTTGTAAGTATAGATTTTATTAGCAATGTTTTAATTAAGTCTAAAATAGTCATTTTCTTAAGACGACTATAGGTTATGTCCTGAGTGTTTATCATTATCATAGGCCCATGGCCATAAATTTATCCATCACACTTATACACCCGTAGCCATAAAATTTTAGGCATTTTTCCATACCTAGTTTCATGTCAAACAATTAGCTCTTATAGGCTTAAGTATCTTAATTTCACATAATCGTAAGCCTAAAGCCAAATTCATTTACATTTCCAAATAACCTTTAACGTAATCTCAATTCTCTAGCTTAATTTTCTTGCCACTCTAAATTTTATGTAAACTTAGTTGATCACTTATATTCCAATGATCTCACAACATTATCTCTCTCTCCCTCTTTTTACTCAATTTATCATAGGCTTTTCATTACTATTAGTTAACCATTTCCATACTATATTTACTACACATCTATATCTTTTTCCTCATAAAGTCATGCTTATCACGTCATGCATAACATCTCATGTCATTTTAATTCATACATGACTCACTTAGTCATTTTAGTAGAACATAGCCATTATCGTTTTAATTATATTATTCTTATATCCTAAATTAATACATTATGTTTATTATGTTTAGGATCCCATGCAAACCTCTCGACCCCTTTTTTATTTGTGTACCCATAGTGTACATTCCCCATAAGTTGTTAACTCACATGTTATAGGTTATTAAGCTAGCAAAAAGAATTACAAACAACCATTTAGAAACTACACATATAATTATCATCCTTGCATGTTTTGGCTATGAATAAATAACAAGTAGGACATGCTTTATTCTATTAAGTCAACACTAAAGGATATTTTTCATACCATATCTAGTTCTTATCCTCACTTTTGCATTATACACACTAGGATGCCTTGCAATATTCAATTTTCACCTAGAGCCACTTCAGCACAATTCACTTCATACTTTCAGCCACTCACATAAATTGACCATTACTTTCCAACCCAAGACACTCACTCTACTACACGACAATATCTAGTATCCCTTTTTCTTATATTCCTTATCATGAATTACATCTCATTTTTGACTACCTTATCGCTCGATTAATTACCATTACAATACATCTATGGATTTCCATAGCCCAAAATAATAGTCCTCACATTTTCATGTTGTCTTTTTTTTCTTGAACTATGCTTGCACCCACACCTTTTCACCACACATTACAACACACTTACCCTAGAATTGTGTTAATGGATTAATGCTAAAGACAAGTACTCTCGTGCATGTACCCCTACTCTCATTGTAACCCACGGCTATATAATACTTCTTTATTCAGCCCCTAACCCCATGCACAATGCTAATAACACAATTCTAATTCCTACCATCATGATTACACTATATATTACACAAACACCTCATGTTCTAATGTGAGCATTATCCTCTATGCAACTTAACCCATAGTAGCCCCTCATGTCACTCACATTGGTCATAAAAATCATAACATTTTAGCATACCAATTGGCATGCTTTCATGCCTTTCACACCAGTTTACTTTCCACCCTTATCTCTCTACTAAACATCACATATTCCCTCATGATACACACACATAATCATAGCTTACAACACTACACATTATTAGTTTAAACCACCTTATTCATATTATCAAAATTTAACACAAGAAGCACATGCAACCCATTATGAATATGAATAAGGAAATAGTCCCCATATCTCATGCAGACTAAGCATAGAAACCACTCATTCCATACATACATATTCAAGCCTTAACATAACTATTTTACATCTGAATTACTCTCACTTCCTCTAAAAATCTTACACCATTAATTCATCACATGATCAGCAAAGAAAAGACATGGCATGTGTTCAATAAATTAAATTCATAAACTAATTATTGAAGGCACTCCCCCTATCTCAAGCTGTTACCCAATTTCACATGTACACCCTTATAAAAACTAGTGTGACCACACACACACAACACTAATTAGAAAGTCTACATAAGGAGGCATGTTTAAGAAAGAAAGTCCTTCAATAATCACAAAAAAACAAGAGGAAAATTATCTTAATTATAGGAGTTAATCCCCTGCTACCCTTAGAAGTTCCCTTGTTACACTTTGACATTCCTTGGCTCTTAGACACTTTCATGGCTACCCATCCTCTTACCATTTCCTTTCTCCATGTACTGACATACTCTTTACAGAATAGTCAATGGAAGCCCTAGCTAGAACAACCATGAATAGGGGAAAACTTTATGCAAATGTGGTGAGGAAAATTCTAAAGCAGAAAAAGGTTGTGAAGAGAGGAGTGAAATAAAAAAAATAATGGAGGTGGGAAATTAGTTGGTAATATGGTTACTAGATGGTATAGCCATATACCATAGTGGATGGAGAGGGTTTGGGAGGCCTTAGGTTGTGAGAAGAGATCCATGAGCACCCTAAAATTTGATTTTTCAAAAATAAGGCTGGTAACTTTGAGGATTTAAAAAAAATACACAGTCATAAAAAAATGCATCGTTTGTTCTCATAAAATTAAAATTCCTTCTCCGTTGGCTTCATTATAGTTTTTAACCTTCAAGGTGTGATATTTTCAGATATGTCCAAGCTCATCTCGAGTCATTCTCAACCTAACTCAATTTGACTCCATGACTCGCTAGCTTGCAACACGAAATAATTTATTGATTTTACTAAATTTTTAGTTAAGGTCATTTTCACCCTTTTTTGAAACCTTTGAACTTTTATTGGGTAGTGTGCCCTACCTCGAGTTGTGTACAAGTGAACCAGCAAATTGGATGCCCTTTATTAGGTCTCGAGAAACCATTCTTGGTGTCTCGGTGCATGAGCATTACAAGTGTTCCCCTTTTGGGAAATTTAATCCCTAAAATTGCTCAGTACAACTTTAGGCACAACATCGAGCTTTTACTTAATTTTTTTGGGTTTTTACATAACCTTTATGCCTTGGCATTATCTTGTAAATTATTTGTTCGAGAGTGAACCACTATGCCATAAATCAGCATGTTTACGATCATTAAATAATGTTTTATCTATTTTAAGCCACA
>CANXYI010428077.1:0-18844 GCA_948208565.1 Hura crepitans | reverse complement strand
AATACAATAAATTTATAGTTGTGACTCAATTAAGGATTAAGAATTGAATCAAAAAGTGCCCAAATAATATAGTTCTAATATTCTAATTTTATCAGTCCCATTTATTTCATTTTATATAAACTATGTCCCTTTTTACCATGGATGGTATTATGAACAATAAACCCATTTTTCTTCAAGAATGGGAGATTACTAGCATATCTATCACTCACAAGCCTTATGCCTTTTAGTTTATGCAATAGTGAACTAACCGGTCACTGTTATCCTTAATTAGAAAGACACATTAGGAGGGACCCCTATTTATAGGAGTTATAAGCCTTTTAACTAAACCATAAGCCCATGTAATCAAACTTAGTAACTTCCCTTAGGTTTTATGGTCCTAAGTGCTTGTAACTTGCATTGTGATTGCCATGTGGGAATATTGCAATTAACCTTGTTTAAAGTGGGGCTAAGTTCATCTTGTCTTTTAACTGGGATAGACCTAGCCTAATTTCACATCAAATGATTGTTAAATGTTATAAGCCATCATTTTTGCATGCACTTTAAATAAAAGAGACAGATTACACCTAATAAAGCCCATGATCAAACCTGTGCATCCCACGATAATGCTTAAGTAATTTTACCTTGGAAAGGAATGGCTTGACCATGTGTGCAAGAGTAACAAGGCCCTTATTGCATCATGAGAATACATTCCTATGCATATCATGCATCATCTAATATAAATATCATGTATCATTCCTAATCCATTATTTTGACAACTATCATTGATCTTTCATTCACTGCTCTATGGAAAAGAGTAGGCAAGTGCCTTAGTGGAACTAGTGATCTACTACCAGTCCAACAAAAGAGAGGAAAAATGTTTGCTAATGAGTTCATTAACAAATCCATGTTAATTGAGGCCATGGGTGAAATAGAGAAAGAATAAAGACAGATTTCACTGATGCCATGTCTAGGGTACATGAAGAAGTAGGCCAAACTTCAGCAACCACTCACAAGGGCAAAGAAGTAGTGGGAGAAAATGAGGACCATCTTTCAAATGTGGAAATTCCATTAGTTAAGAAGTCTTACAATAAAGTCCCTTTACCTAAAGTAGTTAAAGATGATCAAATAAAAAAACTAAACAAGAAAATGGAGACTATGACTAAACTAGTCACTAAGGGCAAAGATATCGTCTTATATGATATCAGTCTGAGACTTAATTGAACCATGCCTTAAAAGTTTAAGATGTCTGACTTGAGCAAGTTTAGTGGTACAACTAACCCAAGGAGGCATCTAAAGTAATATGCAGTCACTATTAGGGTTTCTAATTTATTAAAAGAATATATTGTAAGCCTGTTTCATATGTCTCTCATGGGACAGGCTCTAGATTGGTACAATTACCAAAAGAAAAGAGTCCAAGTGGACAAAAGTGAACTCACTTGAGAATTTAGCAAGTAGTACTCCAACTATGCCAGTATTGAAGTAATATTGAAAGATCTAGAGTTTGTGAAGCAAAAGCCTAGTGAAACATTTTTAGACTATTTGGAAAGGTAAAGGGCTATGATACTAAAGATGAGGAACAAGCTCAATGATATTAATCAGATTAAGATGTTCATTAGAAATTCTAATAGTTATATGAATAATGGTCTTACAGTGAAAGGTATCACAACCTGAGAGCAATTAAAAGACATTGACATTAATTTAAAAGCACCTTTTATGAATAAAGGGTTTAAAAGATCACATAGCCCGAACTACTCAACCAATAATGCTGGGGGTACCATGATGATAAAAGATATACATGTAATACAAGGCAAGCAGTATTCTAACTTAGGTAGTTTATTATCCTGGTGTTTGAAGAAGCTAATGAACGAAAAGATATTACAACCTCTCTCACCACAACAACTAAATGGTCTATTGCCCCTTAGCCATAAGCATGACCAATACTGCACCTACCATAAAAGGGTAGGCCACCTCACTGATAATTGCAAACTTCTCATAAAAGTTATTTAAGACCTTATTGACTCTAAATAAATACTAGTCCCAGATCTTTGCTCAAATCCACTTCTTAAGCATCAAAATTTTTGCCTTCTTAAGTTAGGATTACATAAAAAATACATGTTAAAAGATATCTATAGAACCAACAAAGATATCAGTGAATGGGTGAAAGAGAGTGAAGCTATTATTTTAACAAGCTTTTGGGACAATGAGTGTGAGAATAAGCTTAGGGAAATTAAAAATTTTTGGGATGGATCTTCTAATAAGGATCCCAAAAAGGGAAAGAGAGAACTAGTTAAGGTCGAGGGAGAAATGGTGGAAAAGGTTTAAAAATTGGTCGGATCTTACTTGAGAAAGAATTTAAAGTTAAAGAGGATAAGAATGATGAGGTACTTAAGTAGTTGAAGAAAGCATAAGCTCATATCAGTATTTCGGATCTACTGATTTCCTCTTAAGCCCACAAGTAAAAGCTAGTTAAAGCATTGGGTTAAATTGCTATATCCCCAACCACTACTCTTAAAGAACTAGTTCAAAACATGAAGACTGGTAAAACTAGGCTCATAACTTTTTCAAATGAAGACTTACCCCTAGAAATAAAGGAACACAACTGGCCTCTCTTAATTAAAGCTAAAGTGAATTGGAAAGAGACTAGATATTCTATGATTGATGATGGCTCTTTATTATGTTCATGTGTAATCAAAATCTTAATAGGTTTAGGAATAATGAAATAAGACTTAATGCCCTCTATTATTACCATTAAAGCATATGATGATAGTAGATGACAAGTGGAAGGATCTTTTACTACTAAGGCCCATTGATGATAAAGTAGAATTCACTATCATTGACATCCCAGCTATATTTTTAGTTTTGCTGGGAAAGCCCTAGTTTCACAAGCTTGGAGTAGTCCCATCCATATTGCATCAGATGATCAATTTCCTCTAGAAAGGAAACATTATCATGATCAAAGCTGAGATTAATCATGTGGTATCAACATTGGCCATTGAAAACTAGCCTTTTAATGGATTTCAAGTTGCTAGATTATATAAAGATTATATGGACCCCATATTATCAAAAATCATGAAGAAGATGAATGTCTTCCTAGGTGCTAGTTTAGGCAAGAATCTTTAAGAGAAAACTGAGCCTCTACAGCTTAAAAGCTAAAATGATACAAAAAGGTGAAGGTATGATCCAAGCTTAGGAAGTAGCTTAAAAAAGAGGAATCGAATAGAAGACTACTATGTGAAGCAAAAGAAAATAATGTATAATGAGACTATAAAACCTATAATAGTGGATGGTCATTACAAGCTTGGGTTTCAAATCATTACAGATGTTATAGATTAAGAATCTAGTGATTTGAAGTAAACTCAGTAGAGAGAGGAATTTTTCTTAGTAGCCGTACTCATTGAAGAAATCTACCCAGCTCTATCTAAAGATGTGCTTGACATATATAGTGATTTATTCATTAATCAATTGTATTTGTTTGACCTCTTTTTCTTTAGAATAAAATAAATAAAGAGTTTGCTTATTTGTGTGATATTTTTCCTAATGGTAGCATATATCGAAATGATCATTACATGAGCATCTTTGACATTAACTTCATTAAAAGTAACTCGTCTAATCTTGGTACAAATAAACATCTTAAAAATATATTATTTGCATAAGATATTATAGTTAAATAAAGAGAAAAAATTGAGATATTATTAAAAAAGTGTAAAAAAAATCTTTGCCTTGAACTACGAGGACGTGCCTAGTATTAATTGAAATATAGCCGAACATGTTATCCTAACTTATGAGCACATCACTTTGGTCTACTAAAAGATATGAAGAATGAGACTAGAATGGGTAGAAAAGGTTAAGAAAGAAGTTATCAAGCTACTTAAAGCTAAGTTCATTGAAGAGATATTCTTTCCCACTTGGTTAGCCAACATCTTATTTGTGACAAAGAAAGATAAAAAGGTTAGGATGTCCATAGATTACTAAGACCTAAACAAGGCATGTCTTAAAGACAATTTCTATTTACCTCACATCGATGTATTAGTGAATAGTGTAGCCATGGTAGCCATGTATTTCTTTGTTAATTGATTCTTAGGGTATAACTAGATCCTTATAAAGGTGATAGACAAATACAAGATAGCTTTCATAATTGAATAGGGGACAAATTGTTATAAGGTAATGCCTTTTATATTAAAAAATATAGGGGCATCATACTAATGAATAGCCACTAAACTCTTTTATGACATGATTAACAATGAGGTAGAAGTTTATGTAGATGACATGATGGTAACATCCACATAAAGGGAACAACATTTTTAAGCACTAGAAAAGTTCTTCAAAAGGGTGGAGCAATACAATATGAGACTCAATCCCAAGAAATGTGTCTTCAAAGTTACATCTGGTAAGCTATTGGGATTCATGGTCAGTAAGAATGGGAATAAAGTGGATTTAGATAAGGTGAATGTAATCTTAATGATGCCTATCCCTCAAACAATAATAGAGGTCAAAGGATTCTTAGGCAAATTATAATACATCAGCATGTTTATAGCCAAATTCATATCTATTTGTGAGCCTATATTTGGGCTCTTACACAAAAACAACCAAATAAGTGGAATGATGATTGCTAAAAAGCCTTTAAAGCCATCAAATAGTACCTAACCAAACCTCCTATCTTAAAACCACTTAAACCATGAAAATCCTTAATCATATACCTTGCAGTAGAAGAAACCTCTATAGAGGCTCTCATTACACAAGTGGATGAAGTTGGAGTGGAGTACGCAATATAATACTTAAATAAAAAATTACTTTTATACAAGCAGAAGTTTGCACAAGTCAAAACATATGCTTGAGAGTAATTAGGGTGTCCAAAAAGCTACATCACTACTTTTAATCATACAAAGTAAAGGCAGTAGCTAGACATAATCCTCTGAGGTATCTATAAATTGCACCTTTCCTGGTAGGCAAAATAGATCGATGGATTCTATTACTAAAAGAATTCGACTTCCTTTACGTAAAAAAAATAATCTAGGGTCGAGTAGTGGTGGACTTTCTAACTTAATAGTTGTTTAAGGTCAAAGAAGTAGATTCAAACTTTCTAAATGACTACTTAGGGGCAATATCTCAAGAATGATGGAAACTATTCTTTGATGGGATAGTAAATCAGAAAGGAGTAGGTGCTAATGTACTAATCAATAATCTTAAAGGAGAAAATAAGTTTTTTGATAGAAAATTGGAATTCCAAGCCACCAATAACTTTGCTAAATAAGAAGCATGCATCTACAGCCTTGAAACCTTGTTTCACCTAGGGGGTAAAGATAGTCGACATCTATAGGGACTTTATGTTGGTGATATAACAAGTGAAAGGTGACTGGGAGGTTAATGATGAAAATTTAAGCAGATATGTTAGAATTCTTGTAGACTTGTCTTAGACATTCGATAGATGCACCTTTTATCATATCCTTAGGGAATAAAACCAAGTAGCAGATGCCTTAATTGCCTTAATATCAGTATTAGATATCACTAAGAAGGATTTTCTAAGACCTATATACTTCAATAAGGTAAGGTTTCCAACTTACACTAGCATCGTATGGATTGTTTTGGTATCATGACATCAAAACATACATGGAAATAGGGGAATACTAAAGACATGCGACTAAAAAAGATAAGAAGGCCCTAGAAAGATTATCTACTTTGTTCATTTCTTTTTATGGTATACTATACAAAAGGCATTTTGATTGTGTACAACTCAAATGCATTAATGAGATAGAAAACCAAAAGACATTAGCAAAACATGAATGTGCATGTGGCTAACATATGAATAGGAGAAACTTGGCAAAGAAGATCATGAGACTGGGATATTACTAGCTAACCATGGAAATAGATTGTTGTAGCTTCATTTGGAAATGCTATAAGTGCCAAATTTATGCTAATTTGAGTCAACCACCACTAACTAAGCTAACTAATTTGTCCTCTCTATGGCTATTCTCTATATAGGTTATTGATATAGTTAAAGAGATAATGCCATCCATAACAAGAGGTTATAAGTACATAGTGGTAGCGATTGACTACTTTTAAAGTGGGTAGAAGCTAAATCTTTCAATTAATTAGGGGCAAGGTAGATGGATAAATTTATTAAATGAAACATTATCTATAGGTATGGCATGCCACAATAAGTTATCTCAAATAATAGCATGCAATTTCAAGGTGACACTAAATAGCTTCTACTAAAGTATAGAATAGAGCACGATAAATCTTCTCCCTATAGACCTTGAGCAATAAACCTCAAGCCAACGGTGCAATAAAAGTAGCTAATAAAAATGTAAAACAAATTTTATAGAAAGTAAAGATTACCCATAAGGCTTGGGCAAAAATGTTACCATTTGTACTTTAGGGCTATAGAACAACTACTAAGACATCTTTAAATGCTACAGATTACTCATTAGTGTATGGGATGGAAGCAGCACTACCAGCTGAAATTGAAAGTCATTAACTAAGGGTTGTCATAGAAGTAAAGGTGTTAGAAGCTAAATAAGAAAGGGCTAGGTACGAACAACTGGTTTTGGTTGATGTAAAGTAGCTCAAAGATCTCTGCAAGATGTAATTGTAACAAAAGAGGATTGCAAAAGCTTATAACAAAAAAGTCAAACCCAGCCCTATTTAAGAAGGTGATCTTGTACCAAAGTAGACTAAACCTTTACTAATAGACCCTAGAGGGAAATTCAAGCCTAATTGTCAAGGCCCATACATGGTGAAAAAAATGCTCAAGCATAGAGGTGTTAAGATCTCAAATTAAGATGGTAATGATTTCTTAAAACCTATAAACATAGACAAGCAAAAGAAATATTTATGCAAGAGTCATAAAAAAATGTTTGCTAAGTTAAAAACCAAAAAGGGATGACTTAACCATAAATTTGGATAGCCCGATAAGGTGAAAACTTGAAAATAAGCACTTTATGCAAAACATAGGGGATCAGAGAGAAAATGTCCAATTAAGAAAACCTACAAAAGCTTATAAGTAATGGTAGTATTATTAAAGGGCAAATAACATATTTTCCAAGATTAAGCCATTTAGTTTCAATTGCAATTAATTGGAAAAATGCTTGGTTGTGATCACTTGTATAAAAACATCTATTTAGTGAGAAATATCATACAAATAATTTAACTCTAGAGGTCTAGGCACAAGTTTTCTTTCTAGATGTAGAAGTTGAATCTTCATTTTTTTTCTCCTTAACAGTAGTGTCAGGTTGTCCCTTAATGCACTAATAATCTAATCATTATAATTGTCATCTATACTTGTCTTACTAGCATTATGATTAAGCATGTCTTTTAGCATAACAAGATGATTCCACAAGTCAAGAAAGGAGCACAAAAAATACCGCGTTAAAAATCAACCTTGAAAGCCTAAAGGTTCAAGAGTAACTTAATGCATCAAGCTAAACTATCATTAAATCTGATAAGGAATGTCAAATGTTGCATTCCTTAAACCAACTAAGGGAATACAGCTTGAATAACAAGTGAAGGAGAAATAAGGGATTTTCCACAATGGACATGTCTATCAAATCATAGTAATCTGACTGAGCAATGTAGTCCACTGCTGTAAAGTGTTGAATTTTTCCTCTAATCTTCTTTCATAATAATGATTTAAGGTATATTTAATCCAATGCTTTTAAGGGGGAACCATGAGTAACTTTAGTTTCTTCTATAACAAAATCTAAAAAAAAGCCGTTAAGATGGAAAATCCAAAAATGACCACCTAATTGAAAGTTAAGCAAGCCTACTAGTGCAAAAACCATTACAGGCATGCTAGGAAAAAGATAGGATTAATAAATAACAAATGTTAGAGGGAAAACCTATATAGGCTCGCTAAGCAATCCTATCAAAGCAAAGGAGTTCTAGCTACAAAGTCAATTTTGCCTCTCTTTAAAGCATCCAACTGTTAAATAGTTTTTGCCAATATAACACCAAAAGGATTATGGCTCGAACAAATTTCAATTACAATTTAAAGTGCATTGAATTCACAAAACTTAACCTCCATAGTGACAATTAACATGTCACTAAGAATGCACAACAACACATACTTCACTTATTCCATAGAATTAGGGGCAGAGTTAACTAGCAAAATCAAAAATCATTTCCAAAGAAATTGGACCCACACTTAGCATTATCTTCTGAGCCATTAAAAGAGAAACCCTTAAGGCAAGTACAATGTCTATGCATTAATGAACTTCAAAAGATGGGATAGCTAGTGGAACATTTGAAGCAATCTTAAAACTAATGTTGGTAGTAAATTCCTAGGTGATGGGAACAAGCTCTTAATTATTGAAGATAAATACAAAGAAGATAGGATCCTAATAGTGCATAATGCCATATAGAAAATTATGGTCTATCCTCACTTTCCTAAAAAATCTAAGAGTAGAGAATGGGGTAAGAATAAGTGAAGTCTAAGTAACCTTTAATTATAGGATTTGGTATAACTCTTGACCAAAAAAGAGGGACATAATAAAGATGTCACGAATAGCAATAAAAAGTAGAATTTATAGACCACTGAGTCATGTCACTCATATGCCTACAAAGAAAAGGAATCCAAAAACATGTGAAGACATTCGTAGGGACTTGAATATAGTAGGACCCGATGTTATGGTCTACAAGGACCACAAGACAAGTCTGTATAAACAATCATAAGTAAACAGAAAACAAGCTGAGTTTGCATGAACCATGGCAAAAATGTTTGCACAAGCCACATCTTTGGAACACTAAACCCTATCACAAGATGAAAGGTAATCGATCTCCAATGGATTACAGATGTCTTGCCATATTATGTGATATCATGACCTATCATTATCATTTTATGGCAATCACCTATCATAGTTTTAATCAAAATTACACTCAACCATTGATAAGATATCCATTTGAGGAGACCATGTACATTCTCCTAGATATGGTAGCATATGCTAAAACTAATTACTTAGGAAGGATCACTAAAAATATAATGTTTAGTCAGCTTAAACCAATTGGTATAGAAGACTATGTCATGTATCTCAATGATAAAATATTGAAGAATGCCATTGACCATAGCTCCCTAATTTCCTAAAAGGTCAAGAACTCCTTACCGTAAGGAATGTCATACAAGTAGAGAAATATGTCCTTATAAATTGTAAATTTTCATATATACTAATTCATATGCATTCATATGTAAAAATTGCAAAATATATTAGAAACAAAAGAATATATATATATAGTAAATGTTCGTATTTACAAAAGTAGAGGCCCTATTATCAAAAATGAAAAGGGTAAGGCTGTCATCCTCTTTATTCATCATTCTCACCCTCTGCGTCCTTGTCATCAGAAAAGAGCACTAATTTCTTAGAAATCTTTAATACCCATAGCTTTCTTCGGGTCTCACGAAGTATAGCTACCTTTCATGTCAGTTTATTCTGCAAAAGAATAAGGGATTACTGCATTTTCATACATCATCCATATAGCATACAAATAGAAATCTAACTAACCAATGTAGAAAAAGTACTTATAGCAAGAACTAGAGTCTCATATACCATAGCTCACCTAAAAGCCTTCACAACTTGAGTAGTCCTCTAAACAAAAGTTTTTATCACTTGTTAAGATCAAGATAAGAGGTGTTACACAAGGTTTAACAAATATAGTGATCAATGAAAGTCAAAAGGATCATACCAATGTGGTGTTCTCTACCTCAAAAGGCATTGGGCAATTATCCTCAATACAGAGATGAGCTAAGATTAACTCTCTATCTATGCCATATTGCATGTACCTCAATTCAAGCATGTCAGTCAAAGTGCCCACAACTTCATTATGCAATGATAATTGACTAGCAGCTTCATTAAAAGCTCTAATTCTAGTAGAACATACATAAAGAGATAAAAATTAAAGGCCCTAAGAACTAGGAACTGTCCTTACCCTCTATCTAGTAGAGGAAGGCCTAGTTTCAAAAGTAAGAGCAATAAGCTACAATATAAGACATAATAAAAAATGGACTACAAAATCATAAATAGAAAGTTAAACAAAGGACACTTGAGGGACAGGTCCTAAAGTATAGAGTACGCAAGGCAACAAGTGCATAAATACCTAAAAAGAGTAATCCCCTCCCTCAATATCCAATAAGGTATCCCTGAGTAGGCTTATAGTCATGCCTTAAATAAATTTTAGGTCATCAATATACCTCCCAAATAACATGGTGTCAAGAGGACCTAAAGGAATATAGCACGCTTAGAGGCCTATGTGCTAGCTTAACACTCATTCCCCCAAAAACAAAGAATAGGCCTCTAAGGTAGTCATTAGGATCTTTCGAGTGGATAGCTTTAAAATAAAATGGAGGGAATCAAGCATCTCTTCAGTGGGGAAAACCTACCAAGCTAAGTCAACCTAAAAAGAAGAAAATTAGGTAAACAAAACATTCATAATGAATAAATTAAGCTAATCAATGCATTTACATTTTTACAGGATTATTGACATCATCCCAAGCCGGTGAGTTGAGATATTGGCTATGATGCATTAGTTATGAGGCATTCTACAGTTCTATAGACGGTTGAACCCACTTATCCATCACTAGAAATTAACAAGCAATATCCAGCTCACATGGATATAGGACCAAATAGAGCTTATATGCCCAAACCTATGAAAAGTAATGTTAGAATTAAAGGAAACAAGCAATCAAGAAATAATGGGCAAAATGAAAAGGATTTAGCAAGACATTTGAGAGAAAGCCCTAGACAAATCAATGGCTTTTCTTCAAATGAATCACTATGTCTAGGCTCCTATACATCTAGCTTAATTAAGAATAACACTAATTCTAGGAACTGATGCCCTTAGTTAGTCTTCTATAACAAAGGCAAAAATCTCTAGCTTACATTGTCATTAGCATTAATGAACTATGTGGTTTTTAAGAGATATAGGATAAAGTAACAAGCATACTGATCTACCTCAGGCTGAGCAATAGGTGTAGCATCAAGCCATTGCTTATACAAATTGATACATTAGATACTACTTGAGTGATCTTGAGGCATAAAACTAAGCAAACTCTTTACTTTCTGAAGATAAAGAGTAGGAAAGTGGCAACTGTCATCGAATGCAATCTATTGTCTAGTACAGGGCACTCTTATGATAAATGCCCAGTCAAATGGGGTAATGGCCAACTCTATAAATGACATGAGGGAGTTGTTCATCATGTCCATCTACCTATCTAGTAGGGCTCTAAGTGCCTAGAGGTTTTTACAAAAATCCCCTTCGACCAGATGGTCGATGGATGTCTAGAATCCAATCACTCTGACTCGATCCTTCACTTGAACATGCATCACCAAATACCACTATTATGTGATAGGCAATATGCCCTGCACTTAAGGTGCATATGGAAGAAAAGACAACATAGGTATTTACTTAATAAAATATTCAACATTGACACTAAGGCAAAACACATGTATACATGGACATAAATTACAAATAGATGAGCCTCCAATTGTGTCCGCATGAACTAATAATAAGTTCAATTTGTCAAAGAGTCTATATAGACCAAAATTAACCTAGTTCGCATAGACTACCACAAGATAGAAAACCCAGTAACATAAAGTAGGTAAGATATGCATAAAATTTAAAAATTTTCACAAAATGACTAACGCAAACACTAGAAAGACACAAATAAGTATCTACACAGACTATAAGTGACATCTTATGAGTCTACATGAACCATCTACCATATCACACCTATCAAGACACTATTCTAATGGTTTTGAAAGTTTTGACTAAAGGGTATGTCAATATAGACTTAGTATATCCTAGGCAGACTAGGTCTGCATAAACCTATTAAACTAGTCAGTAGTGCACAGCAACAAAATGATGGAAAAATACAACCCAAAATAAAAAAAAGGATAAAAGAGAAAGAAAATAAGCTACGGTTACACTTTGATGCATGCATAACTTGCCAAGTTAGCTAGAAGTTGTGTTGAGCACCAAAGGAGATTTTGTTTATTGAAGCCACATTTTTGGGTCAGTTGACTATCAAGGAGGGCATGAAACTCTTCAAAATCTATATAGAGATGTCCTCTACCCATGAAAGAGGCAAAGAAGAAAGAGAAACACTAGTCGGTGGTGGCAACAGTACCATTAGAGTCTCACTAGGCACTGTGTTAACACTAGCATAGGGTGAGGATCAATCAGAACTTGGTAAGAAAGCCATTGGTGTTGAGAAAAAAGAAAAAAAATTAAAAGGAAATAGAGGAAAATGAAGAAGAGGGGGAAAAGCTTGATGATTTTCATCATGTCGCGACAAGTTTGCACAAACTATACTCTTGGAGTTGACATAGAGTAACATCTTGACCTATTTTATATTGGCCATAGTCCATACATATCACCTCCATGAACTATTAGGTAAGTCCTTAAGGACCCATTTGGTAGCATTTCCTTCTGTTTACCCTTAGTTTGCACATATCATCCTCACATACCTACATGTTATTCATATAGACTAACTTTATTCCTTACTTTCCTAGGTCTGCATGACCTTTATTTGTCTGGGTACCCAAAAACACAACCCCAAAAGGCCCTAAAAACCATTAGACTAGTGTTAAAAGAAGGATGGAATTTGGAATTGGATGAAAATTTGCACCTAAACATAAGAATATGTGGAAATTTAGTTTATTGAAAAACTATATAGGCCATTTTTAATTAATGTTTTTAAATATGTTTTTCAACAAAATGAATTGACTTTTGAGCCAATGTTCACCACCATCAGTAGCTAATGGGCTAGTAAATTTGTTTTATTCAGTTTTTCAATAAATAAAATGTGAGTTAACTAATCATTAAATTGGGTTTTTATTTTTATTTAGGCTTAAAAGAACTAACCTATTATGTTTCTTAATTTCTGCCTCTTCTTTGGCTAAGTTCCATATGCTTTTACTAATATGAATTTTTCTCTACCATTTAGAAAATGTTTTCAAAGTTAAAAATGTTTTATTTTAGTTAAAGAACAGAATTGGTAAAAAGTGGTCAAATCTACTTAGTTTGTTTTCAAACAAATATATTAAGCCTTCATTTTTAGATCTTCCAAGTGATGTCCAATTTTTTCAACAAAATATCTCTAATTAGGAAAAGATGGGATGTTATTTTATAATTAAAAGTTTCTATATCATGACTCGAAGGACTGGAATCAGCCATGAAACCCATCTTAGTTAATATGTAAAAATCATTACCAAAATGCCAAATTTGCATCAAAACTCAAGGATGTCTATCGACAAATGCCTATAAATCCAAAGATCAGTAAAATTATCTCAAACAAATGGGGCTTTCTTACTCAAAGCACTAACCTTATTCCTTTAAAAAGAGGAGCAGCCCACAACTTCTTCCTCCTATTGGAGATTTCAAAATCCTCTTATTTAGCATCCCTCACTTCATGAATAACTTTTAGTCAATCTTTGAAGAATTTCCTTTATGTTTTAACTTTTTTTGGTTCTATTTAAAGAAGAACAACCTTAAAAAAGTGGGGTTCAATTGCTTCAAACATTGACCACCATCCATTAAGAAAAATATGTTAGCAAATAATTTTTTATTCAATATCTTTATTTGTCCAAATAGATTTAGCTACATGCCAATTCGTAAAATTATTTCTTCAAATTCAATTTCATGGTAATTTGACCATTAAAATCATCTCCTCTTTAAATATTATTCTTTCTTTGAATTTAACATCAAGTTAATTTGACATTAATATTATTTCTCTATCAAATTCAACTCCATGTTAATTTGACATCACAGGATCAACTTTTAATGTCATCCACTTCTTGGGATTCAACTACATGTTAAGCCTATCTACACTCTTTCTTGGGATTCAATTACACACTAATCCTACTTTCCTCTTTCTTGTGATTCAACTAAACATTAATCATATCTTCCTTTTTCTTAAGATTTAATTACATGTTAATCAAATCACTTATCTTCCCTTTTTATTGGGATTCAACTACATGTTAATCCTATCTTTCAATTTCTTAGGATTCAACTACATGTTAATCTAATCACCTATCTTCCTCTTTCCTGGGATTTAACTACATGTTGATCAAACAGCTATAATACATTAGTTTCACCTCTTTGAATTTAGCTCAATGCCAATTCGACTAATACTTAAGTCACCATTTGCATAGGACTTCATCCATAACTGATGAAAGCCAGGTACACAATCACAAACTTATCATATTCAATAAATACTAATTTTTTTCTCTTTTACATGACTTAGCTCATGTCCAATCCAATTTATTTAGATTTAGCTCAATGCATAGTCTAATAATTCAGGTTTAGCCTAACAAGCCAATCTAATTTCTTAGGTTCAGCCTAACAAGCTAATCCTATTTGTCAAGTTTAGCCTAATAAGCAAATCCAATCTCTTTAGGTTCAGCCTAATAAGCCAATCCAATTTCTTGGGTTCAACCTAACAAGCTAATCCTATTTTATAAGTTCAATCGAATAAACAAATCCAATCTCCTCAGCTTTAACCTAACAAGTAAATCCATCCAATTAAATTTCATCAACCTGTGGTTGGCATTCATAGCTAATGTAGCCTCATGCTAAGGTAAGTATTTCTTTCTTACTTTGTTGTGTACTATTTTAAATTTAGCATTTTCATAACACATATTAAAGTGGGGCCAACTATAGATGACATACCTATTTTGAGCCTATGATGATAACTAAAAACAAGGTAAAAGCAATAATAGAAGCCCCTTTAAAACCTAGTCCATATAGACTAGTATGACATTTGTCCGCTTACAATAATACTACTAAGTTCACATCACCCAACTAGACTCCACTTGACCCAAGGCCTATGGTTTACCAAGATAAATCGAAGTTCACGTCTACACAGATTGACATAAACCTTACCCAAGACCTAGCCCAAAGCCTATGGAGTAATGGGAAAACCTAAGACCTATTTTTGTACAGACTAAAATGCCTAAGTTCTCATAAACTTGTCGATGAAAAGCATATAAAAGTAGGAACATCTTGTGTAGACTTTGTCTTCTAATCATAAAAGGATTTTAACTCCTTTAGATGGGAGAGCTATCTCTTAAACCTATAAATACCCCTATTGGATATGAGAAAAAGAAGGCAACTAGAGAATCTAAAACCCTACTATCCGAGAGTTTAGGAGAGGACTCTAACATAGGATTCACACTACTAGTCCTATAGTTTACACTAAATTCTATTCTTCCTAAAAATCCTACATTCTTATGTTATTGCTTAAGAGATTTTTCATAAGGTCTGAGGCCTTTTATTGTACATAGTCTACATTTTTGTTATTTATATGGACCTATAATCTCCCATGATTAATCATAAGTGAGGTGATTCCATATATTCCCTATATTGAACATAAGAGTAAGTCACCATTTTGTATTATTTTATTGTGCCATTAGCTATTGGCATGTTATGATTATTCTATTTTTTATTCCTAATCACATGGACTTACCTCGAGGCATCTTTATGTCTGCACGGACTAAATATATTAATATGTGTGCAATTAGACATCTATATAGACTATTGCTCAATAATATTTTAATAGTATCTTACATCTAATATATTTTATTTGCCATATATGATTTGTTTATTTGTTGTTATATTACTTGATTATCATTTGAACATCATTGGCATGATAGAATAGATATATGGTCTATACAGACTCTCTTTCATAAAGTTCATAGTTCATATGGATGTTATGCCTTGTATTTATTTGTTCTTAGTTAGTAGCTTGCATAGACCCCCTTTCATAAGGAATGTAGTCCATATGGATGATTATATCTTATGTATATTTATGCTATAATGCCCATGTTTCTGAGGCTTTATGAATAGTGCCACTAAGTCCAGGAAGTGTGCCTAAGGTGCGTAGTTACTTGCATGTAAACCGAGGCAGTGACATAAGTCATGAAACTTTAAGGGGCTTTAATTTGATGAAAAGAGAAATAATTTAAAATTTAGCAAAACCAATAATTCATTTTGGACTATAAGCTACCCCTCGATGTAATAAAAATTTCTCAGGCTAGGACTGACACGAGATGTGCCTGAACAAACCCAAAAATAGAAGACCTTAAAGCTCAAAAATTACACTGAGTTCACTTGTGAAAGAATTTTTCAAATGGGAGGTCGTTTGCAAATTCTCGTAATTTGTGAGGTTGGCTTGCAAATTAAGGCAATTTGAAAACTGTCCAATCATATGAATTTGGCCATGAAAATTTATGAGCAAATAGAAGGGATTAAAATATAAATTTTTAAAGGTATGACATAAATTTTTGAGGTTTGAGTGAATTACTGTGAATTTTCAAATTAGCCAAAAAATTTGAGATGGTTTAGGATTTTTGGGAGGTTTTAAGATAGCCTTGTCATGTAAAAAGAAGGCCCACACCATGCCAAGTGGCAAAGCCTACTTGACATGTAGAATTCCATTGAAATGGAATGAAAGAATTCTTCTTCCTCCCCTGCTATTACTAACTTTAAGGAAAGGATTGAAAGGCCATAACTCCTACAATTCTTCACCAAAAAAGGTGATTCAAGTTTCTAAATTTAAGTTTATCTATTAGGCACAACAGGGAAAAGGAATTAGGTAAAAAAGATTTCCCAATTTGGAGTTAAAATTTGTCAAAGATCACTAGTTTAAACTATCTAGAATTTTGATCTTTAGGTGAGTTTATGGCTATTTCTTTTACATTTCTTAGGATTTTTGGTTGCCATTTAATGCTCGATTATGCTTAACATCGGTGTTATTGTGTGTGAGGAGTTTATGGTAATTGGATGGCAAATTAAAGTCCATGCTAAAGAAGGAAAGCTACCGTGGAAGTGTTAGGCAACATGTGTAATTAGAGCTTTAAGTGTGTTCCTTTACCAATTAAATGAATTCCATTATTCATTTCATGCCCCTTAAATTTTTAGTAGTTGCTTTTAGGTTTAAGCATGGTTTGAGTTTATAAAGTATCTTGGATATGTGTTTTCTTAGAGGTTTATTACACATGGCATGAGAGAATAGGGATGATATGGGTTGTTAATAAAAAGTAGTCATATTGATGCTAAATTTTAACTTTGTCAAGAGGCTTGCAAAGTGGTAAAGCCTTGGTTATGGTCTTTAAGGTGTGTTATAATCTATAATGTATGTTTATGTTGATTTTAATATTGGTGTGCAATGGAAATTACTTGCAAAATAATAAGGAAATACATATTAGGCATGATAAGAGTAAGTAGCTGAGAGCTTATCTCTAGCATGGTAAGGTGTATGGCATATTGTGATAGCTATACTTAGTGTTTGGGAATGGCAATGTACATACATTAGATCTAGTATGTATGAATTGGTGATACAACATCTGTTGAGATTGGTTGATGCATAGTACCAAGGGATCCTAGTAGTGGGCAAGGCATGTGCTATTGGTAAGTGATTTAAATTGGCATGGTAATGAATGTTCCTATGTATATTTATCTTTACACAAGAGAGACAAGGTAGCATGTGTTGTAAAAGGCATGGAAATGCATGATGAAGGCTAGAAAAAGGTTGAACCCAATAGCTATGTTAGTGTAAATAGACACAAAAGTGATGAAATATACATGCAATAAATGTGCCTAAAATGATGTATTAATGTTAGCTACAGTTGCTTAAATTATCTTGGCATAAATTCAATCAATGTATAACTTAGATGGTATATCATAGAAATAAAGAATGGCAAGAATAATGACCTTAAAGATTGACTTGAAATGAAGTATGTAAATTGACTTAAAATTTGCCTTTAAGGCCTATGGTTAAAGAATGACTTGTGCACTTAATTTTTGTGCGTATAATGGCTAGTATATTGAGATTGCTAGAATGGCATGCATGCTTATATTTTAGCCTAGATTATAGCCTTGGTTATGATTGGCTTTAGGCCTATGACTACATGAAATAACTTGTTAAAGGAAAACTGGAAAATAAAGTGAAATAGACCTAAAAAACCTAGTTAAAGCTTAGCCACAATAACCTGTAACTGTTCAAAATAACCATTACTTGAACCAATAATTCCTTGGATAGTAAATAGCCTAGAATCATAATATATTTTTGGAAATTAAAGCTAGCATAATATATTTTAATTATTAGTAATTGTACCCTAATTATATTTCATGATAAATTCACCCAGAATAGCCTATTTGTGGCCAAACTAGGTCGGGCTAAATATCAACTGAGCTATAAAAATTATAACTATCTATTTTTAAGATTATAATATTATGGAAAGTTAATCAATAAAGAAATGGACCCTAATTAAGGATAAATGGCCCACTAGTTAGACACCCACTAACTTAGGGATTTAGCAGCTGTTAGTTGATTGATGTTTCAAGCAATGATGTTCTTTATGGCTGCGGACGCATACATGCTAATCACCATTATGTCATAGAGTTGTTGATATTCTTTGTGGTTAGGGAGGCCTACAGGCTGATCTCCATTATGTCACATAGTTCTTGATATTTTTTGTGGCTAGGGAGGCCTACGGGCTGATCTCTATTATGTCACATTCTTGATGGTTATTATTTGTGGCTAGAGAGGCTTACAAGCTAATCACTATTATGTCACATAGATGTTGAGACTTTATTTGTTTTTGGATAGGCTATAGGTTAATCTCTAATATGGCATACATGTCGGTGAAGCAGTATAGGTCCAGAATGGGGACCACTACACCAGTTTATTTATCCTCTTGATCTAGTGTCTATCAAGGATGTCTATTGAGTTAGACCAGTTAAAATAATTAAACAAGATTAATAAATCAACACATGACAGTGAAACATGACATAGGGGCATTTTAGTAATTTTTCCATTGATAGTGAATAAAGGCTTAAAATGGCATAGTTTGTGCATGAAATAATCATTAATGATCAA
>CANXYI010427981.1:0-11511 GCA_948208565.1 Hura crepitans | reverse complement strand
AATATTTAAGTCAATCGTCTTGGTTATTAGAATAATTTAATTAATTCAGTCCCTGTGGATTTGACCCTACTTGCCCTATTTACAATTTATTTGTGTTTAGAGAGTAGGAATTTATTTTTGCTGGATTCGACACCCATCATTCGTTTATGTAAAAAGATACTTAAAACTCTTGTGATCCATGTAAATATAACACTTCTCCCCATACATATAATGTCTCTAAATTTTTATAGCAAACACAATAGCTGCAAGCTCTAAATCATGAGTAGGGTATTTCTTCTTGTGTGGAATCAACTATCTTGAAGCATAGGTAATAGCCTTGCCATCATGCAATAGAACACACCCTAACCCATTGTGAGATGCATCACTAAATATGGTGAAGTCTTTCTTTAAAACTGGTTGTATAAGAATCGGAGCCTTTATTAACGTAGCCTTGAGCTTATCAAAGCTTTCCTAACATATGTTGTCCTATACAAACTAAACATCCTTGCTCAATAGCCATGTCATAGGAGTTTCTATCAATGAAAACCCCTTAACAAACTGTCTGTAGTACCCTACCAACCCAAGGAAACTCCGAATCTCTGTGGTGTTCCTAAGTGGCTTCCACTCCACCACTACTTCAATTTTGCTATGATCAACTTGAATACCATCAGCTTATGCAATATGTCCCAAGAAAGATGCTGCACTCAACCAAAACTCACATTAACTAATCTTGGCATAGAGCTTTCCTTCTTTCTAAATTTAAAGAATTGTTCTTAAATACTACTCATGCTCTTCCTTATTCTTCGAATAAACTAGGATGTCGTCTATGAAAACTACCATAAACTGATCAAGGTAAGGTCTAAAGACTATATTCATTAAGTCCATAAATGTTATAGGAGCATTGGTAAGCCTAAATGGCATTACTAAGAACTCATAGTGACCATACCTCATCCTAAAAGCAGTCTTCGCCACATCCGATTCCTTTACTCTCAACTAATAGTACCCAAATCTCAAATCTATCTTAGAGAACACTCCAGCTCCTTTAAGCTAATCAAATAAATCATCGATCCACGGTAGTGGATACTTATTCTTGATGGTCACTTTATTCAACTGTCGATAATTAACACATAACCAAAGTGAACCATCCTTTTTCCTAAAAAATAAAACCAGTGCTTCCCATGGTGAAACACTCAGTCTAATAAAACCCTTATCCAACAACTCTTGCAACTACACCTTTAACTCTTTCAATTCAATTGGCGCCATATAATAAGGTGCTATAAATATTGAAGTAGTACTAGGCAAAACCTCAATACCGAACTCAAGTTTTCTTTTTCAGAGGTGAACTCAAGTTCTCTTCTAGAAAGACATTAATAAATTCAACCACAACTAGTATGCTACTTATATCTAGCTCTTCTATTCTAGTGTTGTATACATGAGCAAGGTATACTTGACAACATTTCCTCATCATTCACCTAGCTGTGACTATAGATGCCACATTATACAAGAAGTTGATTCTCTCTCCAACAATTGTGATTTTAAACTTATCATTAACCTAAAGAGTCAACCTCTTATGCTTGCAATCCAAAATTGCTTGATATTTGGATAACCAGTCCATTCCTAATATCAAGTCAAAATTATTGAAGGGTAATTATATCAAATCAGTAAGAAATTGATGGTCTTATATCAGAAAAGGGAAATCTCTATATACTCTGTCAATTACCACATCCTGGCCTATGAGGTTACTAATTATGATCTCTAGGTCAAGTGGTTCTAAAACTATCCTTTGGTCTTATGCCTATGATGTGCAAACATACAAATGTGTAGACCTCGAATCAATTAACACTAAAATAGGAGAGTCGAATAGGAGATAAGTACCAGCTATGACATCTGGCTCATCTGTATCCTCCTAAACTCTAATGGCATACTAACGGGCAAGAGCTTTGTGCTCATGTCAGGACTTTAATCTATCTCTTTGAGCTCCTTTAGCTCTCTCTCTCATCTATTTCCCTTCTAGCGTCTAGTAGGTGTAGGTACTGATCTTTGACCCATACTTTGTGCCTAAGGACAATCCTTGTAAAAGTGACCCAACTGTCTATAACCAAAGCACACACCTGGCTTCCTCCAACATTTTTCCTTGTGCCACTTGAAATAATTATAACATTGAGGGACTAAAAATCTCTTGCTCATTAATCTTTGTGTAGAGGCAGCTTGAGACTGTGGCTGCCTAAATTTCCATTTACCACTCTTTGCCAATTTTTGTGGTTGGCTTTGATTCTGAGACTACTAGGTAGAATAAGAATAAAACCCTTTATACTTCTTGCCTAACTATGGAGCGCACTGGATGCTCCCAGACCAACTGATCTCTTCTTCTCTTTTTACACTCCCTCAGTAGATCTGCTAATTGACACTAACTAAGAGAAATCCATGATCTTCATTGATACCACTTAAGACTTAATCTCCACATGCAAACCCTTCTCAAACCTCTTGCACATGTCTGCCTCTGTGGTGATAGTATCCTTAGCATATCTGCTAAGCATGGTGAACTCCTTCTCATATTCACCTATTGTCTTCAAGTCTTATTTTAGATCCATGAATTGTTACCTCCTATCATCAAGATAGTCCTCCGTGATGTATTTCTTTTGAAACTCATCCAAGAAGAAATCCCATGTAAATTAGACTTATGTTTTGTACTCAATGAGGTCCTCTCACCACTCTGATGCCTCTTCTTATAGGAGTGAGGTGACACATGTCACCTTCTCTTCTGATGTGCACCGCATCTGCTTTATGATCTACTCAGTGCAGTCCAACTAGTACTCTGCCTTCCCAAGCTCTATCTTGCTTTCTCCTTTAAAATCCTTTGCCCCCATCTTCTTTACCCTTTTTATATAGGTTTTCTAGAGAGCCAAAGGTACCTCAAGGTTGTGGTAGTGGTGGTGGTGGTGCAGTAGCAATAGCTTGCCTTAATAGCTGAAGCATCTCCTATAAGAAACTAGTGGAACCTGTCTTATAGAATATACATATATTGTTACACTAACAAATGTAGACCCCATCCTTGCGGCCTCAAGTGCTACTATAGTCAAAGTATGACTCTCGACTTTATCTTCACTACCCTATGCTGAAGCACTCATCACATCTGTAGGTAAGAAAATAATTTTTGTTAAGCCTCGACATCCAATAGTTATGTGATGTAGACTATAAAATCTAAAGCACTCAAATGTTAATAGGAATGCCTAAATTGAAGCTCTGATACCACCAAATGTGACACCTTTTACCTAGTCCGAATGTCAATCGATCATCGAGCTCGACTAAGGTGTGCACATATATCAAGATATCCAAACTCATTCTAATACCCTTACTTGTTTTAAAACATTTTTATTAAAAATATCATGTGTGAAAAATACGAGTTTACAAAAACTTTTCCTAATAATGTTACATATTCAAAACTGAAAATCCTCGTGCTGAAATTCTAATAGCATAATGGTTGTACTAAGCACTATCCCAAATTTTTAAATAGTAACCTACATAAGAAAATACACTTTTATAATCATTTCACACACTTCCCCATACTCCATATCATCCTCTGACCACTCTGATAGCACATAACACAAACACAAGATATCTCAACATTAGGAAGAGATATCATACAGTACAACACACAATTTATCAGTTTATAAAGGTTTACACATTTTAAAATCCAAAAAGAAATATTAAGTTACAATTTAGGTACCAATTAGGCCTATTCCTTTACACTATACATTTGAGTGCATCCTATACATCACAACTATTATATAAATGTAATCTTTACCAAAAGAATAGCCTTCTCTTGATAATTCTTAATGTCCAGAGGCTTCGAGTATCAAAAAGTAGTCTTTTTACCAGTGGATCAAATACAAACGACATGCTAAGCCAATGCTTAGTGGTGTAATCAAAATAGCATGTGCTAAATATCATTCTTATCATACCATAAGTATATGCCATTCATTTACATGCATAATTACTTTACATATTATATAACATTCATGCAACTGATGATATGCCATATTCATGACCAAATTGACATATATCATACACAATGATATCCATGTTATACAGGTATAGCAAAACAACATACAAGACCAACAAATCATCACATTAAGCCATTTTCAAAACATAAATGCACTTAACTGTAATAGTAAAGTTATGACATGCATTAAGCATTGATTTTATTGTTTGCCCCTTTTTACTTGAGCCTAGTTTGAATTATCTCAACCTATGGATAATAGGATCATGAGTTGTGCAGTGGCCATATTTTAAACCTCTCGACTATTGCACCAAGAAAATAAGTTGTGCAATGCCTATCCAGACTTATGCCGCTGCACCCGCATGTGCTTGTGTAGTGGTTCCCCCACGGAACCTTGCAACTGCACCCGTATAAATATAAAGATCTTAGGACATCTGTCTATAGGTAAGAATAAAAGTGAACCTTTAGATCATCACCTAAGCACCGAAGTGCCCTAGCAGCTGCTATATCCCCTAGCTGATCAGTCAACCTATCCATTCCTAGGTTGTTGCATCTCATGGGCTAAAAACTGTTATTTTTAGTTTCACCTCATTAAATAAGCTTATATAGCTTTTAATTTACTTGTTTTAGCCATTACATGACTAAAACTGCTTATTTTCTTTGAAAACATCATTTTGGAAATCATGCATATTTTAACACACCATTATGCCATATACACAACTAATCACAATATCTATCCCATTTATGGATTTTTAGCATGCATTATACATACATACATTCAACTAAGGTCATAAATCCATTTAGAAAAATTTCTGCCTTCATGTTCATCAATTTCTCATTATAGGGCATAATGTGTTTTAAAGAACTCTTTTTAAGCTCAATTAGGGTTTAAGCCATATTTTGGTCATAAACCTTATTTCTTCATGCTAGCAATCATATTTGAAAACAACATAATGGGTGAAATATGTATTCATTTCAATAATTACAATTTATGTGTCATTATACACATATACTCATATAAGTCATTCGGCCACACATGCTCATCTAGGCCCGATTTAATTTCATCACCAATCATACAACATAACCATATTCAATACAGACATAAATGCACTTAAAGCTTATGGCATCAAAATTTATAAGCCCTCATGCCTATTTTGGTGTTTCGGACATAGAGCTATAAATAACCTTTATTATTTAGTTTTGCTTCTAACATACTCATTAAGGATGCTCTTTATAACCGTTGTTCATCTTTAACACCTATTGCTTAATATTCATGTTATATGGTCATAAACACATACATGTATGGTATCCATTTCCATTTACTATGCCCAACCATACCAACATCTAGCCTTGTAGTCACCATTTAACCTCATTTATTTTCAATTAGCACTCAAGAATATAAATCTATATTATGATACTTGGACCATTTGGCCAATGCTCATAAAATGGTGATATATTGGACAATCAACTTGTACATTAAGCAAATATAATGGTTAGACATAAAAACATGAGAAATACTCAATTAAGCACAATATAGTCATTTTTCCCATTTTATGTCCATTTGGACCAATTATGCACATTGTGGGCATTTAGCATTTCTAATGCATTCTCACTTTCATTAACACATAATTATGTCAAATAATTTAATCAACCCTAATGTAGGCCTATTTAACCTTAATTACAAAATTAAGCTACTTAAGCCTAATTATACTCCATATTAAGCATCTCATAACACATTAGGCACATTTTTCACCTTCACTAAATTCCAATCCATTCTAATCATTTAAAACACATTAATATACTTATTACATGTCATACAACATATTAAATGCATGACATTAATGGCAATACACACTTTTAATCATTTATTGCATATTAACCATAATATGAAATGTTTAGTGGTGTATCCAATATAAGATGGTACATTCATGAGCATGCACTATCATTTATATTAAATTATTCTACTTAATAGGTATTAACCATATAAAGAATTTGATATGGAATACATCACAAAATCACATGCTTCTAGATGTTCTTTTATCTTATTATGTCCATATTTATATCATTCACCATATATTGAATGCTTTAAATAAAATAAAAATGGATAACATATAGCTTTATCATGAGAAGATTCAATATTTCGTACAAGATGTATCGGCATAAGAAATCAAGACATTTGTAAAATGTTAGAAATCCTAACATAAAGACATGTCTAATGCTTCTCTGACATTAAGATAATCATATACTATGTTATTTTATCACATTATAGCATCTCATTAAGTCTTAATTTTCACATATTATACCTCAAACACACTATGATCATCATATAAGACTATTTGGACCTACAATCATTCATGCATAAATCTTGCATTTCATTTCTTTACACATAGCATTACATTTCTACATAATCACTCACATCCATAAGATCAAGCATTATTCATAACATGCATAATATGCAAGATAAATTATATGTAAAAAGGAACTAACATCTTTTCTTACATATATCAATCATAAAATTCATACAATAATGCGGTTATTCTCATTTTATTATTTCTTGTTTTATTCTTCTTAGCATATATCATTTAATGATCATTCTCTTTATTTTAGTTTACTTTGCCCATAACTAGTAGACAACTCTCGAAAATAGATATTAGGATCATTGTATATAGTGGCCCATATTTTGGACCTAAACAGCTGTTGCACCTACATAAACATACAATGATCCCTATTAGACCTAAACAGTGGCTATACCTGTATAGAATCATGCACTGGCCCCGTGGGACCTGAATGGCAGCTGCACCTGTGTAAAAACTAAAGATCATAAAAATATAGGTCTTTGGGTCAAACTAAAAGTGGACCTGTAAACCAACATCAAGCACTAAAATGCCCTAGCAACTGCTATCATCCCCCTAGTTGGCTAGTCAACCTATCTAATCTAGGTTGTCATACTCTTATGGGCCATTACTTAATTATGCTTCACATGATTACATATATTATCTATTTATTATAACTCATAGTTAAAATTTTATAAGCTTTAAGCATCATATCGTGTTTTCATAAGATTTTGGGTGCATTCGAGCATCATCAACAACATATATTAAACCCTCAGGCTTTGTAACATGTTATATCAAAAGACTAAGTCTCATCTAGGCCATTCGACCATCTCATATGCTCATCGTGCATTGTGGTGTTTCATAACTACCATATGCCATACATATCGTCTTTCCATTATCATATATCAATTCCCGTATTGTGCCATTTGGCCATATCATAATCTCATCATGCATTATGGCATTTCACAAATATCATATGCCATTTATATCATCATTTCATCTTTTTCACATTAATAGTTCATATATATATATATTCAAATAAGTTTTTATTATAGTACACATGCCATTACATGTTCATATGTTTATTCCCATTTATATGGTCATGCATTATTTATAACATACATAGTATACAACATAACACAACTTCATGTTATAGGCCATTCAACCATACCCACATACACACATACTTTTACAGTTCCTCATACTACACATAATTAACATTACCTTTATTTCTTTATGTCAAAGAATTACCACATTCATTCATATAATAGCATAAGCTCATTTAAAATGCGTTATGCTCAAATCTTATCACAAAATGTATCATGGCATTACATGATGGTGTAATACATTATATATGCATATAATGTATCTCAAAACATTTTTTGGCCACATACATGACTGTTTGGCTATGACACCTTGTATATTTTGCAATATCCATCATAATCACATTTCATTATGCCTTATTTTACATCATGAACGCTTTAATTATACGATGTTCATCATCAATCTATGCTTTATATGTATCTCACACACTTGTAATCATGATAAACATTCAGTTATTTCATGTACATGTATTATGTCATGTGTTGCCTCACTTTAAGCACCATTTTATAATGTTCATACGCATTTTCATTCTTGTGTTCATGCATTTTCCATATTATGTTTATTAACAAACATATGCATACATGATACACCAATAGACCATTCAGCCATTATGTTACATTTCTCTACATATATCCTCTTAACATGATAAAAGAATAATCATAAGTTCATTCATTCAATTACATCTAGATATAAGTGTACCACATAACTAGTATGTATACTTAGAACATAAGTGCATTTACATGCATTATGAACATAAAACATATACTACTTCGCATCTCATGCCAATCTCTCACATTTATACACCTATAACATATCACCATGCCAAACATACATTATTAAGGCATACAGTATATAAATACCTCATGTAACTCATTCGGCCATACATAGGTTTCTAAGACAAAAGTCCTTTAAAATATCATATGTAACATATAATGCATCCAACATGTCATAATTCATGCTTACATATTATTCTCATGCACTTATAATATGCCCACTTTGCACAAACTCATACATCATGGGCATTTTACATTCCATAAAAATTCTCATGCTTTCAAATACTCTAATATATGTCAAATATACCAATTATCATCCATTTAAGCATTATCATACTCAATTATTACATTAAGCAGTATATGGCTCAACTAGGCATATTAATGCACATAATGGAATCATTGACAAAAAATGATTTCTATATGTTAATCAAGCTTACATATCATTCAAAATGTCTTATCATACATCTTAATGCCATATGTCTCAATTAATGTCATTAATTCCGTGAAATAAGCATATAATGCATTTTCACACAATTAGGCATATTAGGTTAATTTGATGCACACACTTTAATTTACACGGATTCTTTCAATTTCATATACTCTAAGGGATACACATATCTCACTAAGCTCAATTACTCCCCAAAAGCCTTATCAAGCCTTAAATTTCCACTTTCCCCTTGTCTTTTCTTCCTCTTTGAACATAACCTCATCCACAAATCAAAAATTCACAATAATTAAAATATGGCTCCATAATTCAAAACAATCATAAATATCCCTTCTTGGGCACTTAAGGAACCTTAGAAAAATATAACATCATGCAAAAATGCATCATAAAATCTTCGGAGTTACTATTCACCATAACCTCTAAAAATTCACAATAATTCAAATAACCAATAATTTTCTAAATTGTCTTGATAAATCACTTATTGACAGCCCATTATATCTTAAAAAAAAATATTAAACCTTGAAAATAAACTCTTTTTCCCATATATAGTCACTATTCATCTAGAATGTTCAAAAATTCATAATAAATCATAAAAGCATCCAAATTTGAATCTAACCTAATAAATGTATTCTTAGGTACTCATAGAACATTAGAAAGATATTAGATTAAAGAAATTTTACCTCCTTTAAAATCATATTACTATTCACCTATGCATGACCATCTAAAATTCACCCCATATATCCCACCATTTTGCCAAATGACACTTGATTATTCATCTCCAATTGTGAAAATGACGATTTGTTGAAGAAAAAATGGGTTATGTGGGAGAAAAAGAGGTCATGGTGAGCTTCAAAGCTCACAAATAAGGTTTGGTGTGTAAAAGAAGAAGAATGAATTTGTATTTTGTTAATAGAAGAAAAACATGATTTGCTACTCAAAATGGCCTTTTATATCAACAATCAATGGACAAGATCATTTCACTAAAAGAGATCCAATGGCCCATATCCAAGTCCAAGTAAAAATCCTTCATTTCTTGCTTAATTCTTCCATTTATCTTATATATCAATTCATCCATTCCAACATAAATTTTACATATATTATGGCCCCAAATAATCATACATATGATTCCTTAAATGTCCCAGAAAATCTGTGCTCAAAAACTAAGAAAATTTGATAAAAAAAATAGCTACTTCCATCTGTGCACATTTTTCATATCCTTCAATTTTGGGCATTAGCCCACTAGTAGGTTAATGAGCAAAACTATGAAGCACTTTAGCCCGCCAATGGGTTAATAGGCAAAACTGTCTGATAATGGACTTTTACATATTAACCTACCACTAGGTTAATGTGCAAAACAATAAGGTTAGACTTCCATACCTTAACCCATTGGCTTCCATTTAATAGAATTAGCATTTCTTACCATAACCACTTTAAATACATTTTTCTATATATGTTTACACATATATTACATAACTTTCTTAACCATATTCCTTCCCATAACTTTTGGCTTTTTGACTAGCTTAGAAACTTCATTTTATATTTCATCCTTTACTCAAAAATATTCTAACATATGCCTTTAGCTTTATTGCGATTTAATATACAAAAATCAAAATAACAGACTTTTACACATTAACCCACCAGTGGGCTAATGTGCAAAATTGTGAAATTAGATTTTTTCAGTATTAACCCACCAGTTAGCTAACATTATATATCAGGAGATTTTATGAAAATTTCAAATTATGCATTAACTTGTCTATGGATTAATATACAAAACGGTAAGATTGTTCTCTCATTCTATAGCACTAGTGTGACCCTCAAATCTTGAATAGCACTATTCATATTTCGAAAAGTGCTATTCACAATATTAGGATTTTGGGACGTTACACTGAGTTGGTTGAAAGATTTAATGTATGTGTCATTTAAAGTTTGAGGAATAATATGAAAATTTTTTTATTTGAGGACTTAATGAAAAAATTGTAAGTTGAGGGACTTATCTATGCTTTGGTCCATCTCGTTTAATCAAAGATTTTGAGTTAAATTTTTATTATGAAACACTATTAAATATTTAGGAGGTATTTTATTTTATTTTTTTATTTTTTTACATGTACTCAATATGAATTTAAATTAATTGAATTAATAAATTTTAAATAATGAATAGAACAAATAAAAGTATGTGGTCTTGAATTTTCTCCAAATAACACTAAATTTCTTTCTTTTTTCATAAAAAAAAAATTACAATGTACTCATAACTGAAACTTTTAATACTTAAATTTCTATTAGAGTTGCATAAAAAGAATATTAAAAAGAAAGACGTCAAAGTAAAGTTTACAAGGATTGAATGCAACTTTCCATCCCTAAATTTTTGCTCTTCGAGTTGGGAATAGTATGATAAGTTCAAATATTGTAGTGTCCATGAGCTTATGAGATAAATTATATATATTATTACACGCAATACTACTTTTTTTTTTCTTTTTTTTAAAACAGTACAAATCACGTAAAACGCTTACGAATATTATTTATAATTTTAATAATTTTTTCTAATTTTAATTATTTTAATTATAAGTAGTAATAAAATTATTTGTGTTCCGTAAATTTTTTATTTAAATTTTTTGAACGTACAATTAAATTATGTTTTAAAAAATTTTATTTACGTGTTGTATTTTTTTTTAGAGAATGGAACGTTTAGATAATCAAACCTAATAAGTTCAGATATTTCCAATTTAAATATGTAAAAAAATTAATTATTATCTTATTTAAATAAAAAATAAAAATAATTCTCTCTAACGCGTATATATATATATATATATATATATATATATATATATATATATATATAATTTCAATTTATATTTCTTTTTAGAGGATAGGATAAAAAAA
>CANXYI010427961.1:0-11277 GCA_948208565.1 Hura crepitans | reverse complement strand
CCTCTTTAACAAGGAATTGCAACAGCTGCTCAACTTGATATTAAAGACTTCTTGCAAAAGAAATTTTATCTCGAGGTGCAAGATTCTTACTATCTACTTAATAATATTTTGTTTATTATATGTTGCTTGAGATGATTTATTATTTTCACTACATGTTCAAGCAATTTTGTCAAGCTTGTTACCCCTTGTTTTTGTGATAAAGAGATAAACTACCTAAAATGCAAATCACTATTATGTAGAAAGAAGTAAAAGTGAAGGAGAACTATAGGTAAGATGAAGGACTTTTGAACTATTACGGCTATAGAGGAAAAATTTAAGCATTATAGTGTGAGTTTTATCAAAATTCATCAGAAAATGCAACCAAGAATGCCACACCAATGTAAAAATTATTTCATAACATAACTTTAACTACATGGATACCCCTATAAATAGTTTTGATTTTGTATTTTTGTTAGTATCTTTGATAGCTAAAGCCTAGAAGAACTTTGATAAATCATTTTGTGTTGGCAATTGCACCAGCCATATCTTATTATATACATGACATGTTTGGTGAGTACAAATGGATAATGGCTTTAGAAAAGGTTGTTCACAAAGCTGACTTGACAAGCTTATGTCCATTTTAAGTTTGGAGTGCCAAATGCAAGGAGATAAAGGTTTTGATTCTGTATCTAAAATTGGATCAACTAAAGTTATATTACTAAAGCTTATTCTTTACTTACTAAAACTTTATTTTGCAAGCCTATATCTTTTGACAAAGTTTAACCAATGAAAGTAATGGCCATCTACTTATCATTTTGGGTCAATTTTTTCCTCATTATTTTATTTATTTATTTTATGTTAGGTAATACCAAGTTATTTAAAATAGTGAGAAAATGCTTTTTTTAGTGCAACGTGATCATCATTTTAAAGATAAAATTGCTTTATTAGAAGTAATTTGCACCATAAATACTAGAAGAAATTACATGGTATAACAGCCCGTTATTATTTGTTATACCAATTTCTAGCATCTTTTGAATAATGGTATAACAATCGATTATACCTTGTTATGCCAACTTCCAGTAACTTCTAACCATTGGTATAACATGGTATAGCAGCCCACTATACCCTATTATGCCAATTTTTAATGTCTTTTGGAAAATGCTATAACATGGTTTAACTACTTAATATACCCTATTATACCAATTTCTAGCATCATTTTAGCAATGGTATAATAGCCTATTATACCCTATTATACCAACTTCTAGCAACTTCTGACCATTGGTGTAACATGATATAATAGGCCGTTATACCCTATTATACCAATTTCCAGCAACTTATGGAAAATAGTATAACATGGTGTAACATCCTGTTATACCAACTTCCAGTAACTTCTAGAAAATGGTATAACACAGTATAATAGCCTATTATACCCTGTTATACCAACTTTTAGTAACTTCTAAAATATGGTGTAATACGATATATTAGCCTATTAAACCAACTTCTATATTACTCCACACTATTATTGACATTTGAATAAACACTTAACGTGCGTTAATGTATAATAAGGTTTTTTTTAACGTAATAAAGTATTTAAAGCAATTGAATTCACATGAAAAAATAATTCATAGTATAATCTAATTAATTCAATCATACTTATTTTCCAACCAATTGAAACTATTTAGTAAATTAATTTCCTTAGATATTATAAGGTTTATACCTTAGATTTTGATTTTTTTTTTAATTTTAACATAATGAGGGTGATTTTGTTAATTATGCATAAAAAGATAAATGAGAACCTAACATAAACAATGATTTGTTAATAGAAGGTTTTTTAGAGGAAAAATATTATAAAGGTAATGAAAAGGAATTGAAAGGTAGGAAAATGAATTACCTTGGTGTATGTTTGATAATGAAATAAATTTGGTGTATTTTTTAAATTTTATTTTGTAATTGGTGTATTTATGTATATGCCCCTATATTTTCTATAAATTTGGATCCATAATTTAATTAACCATAACCAATTAACTATGGAAATTAGAAAATCATTCTTAAATTTGTGATAAATTCATAGGAAGTAAATCGAGATAAACCTTTGGCTGGAACCTATTTATATTGATTACATATTTATTCAATTGCTTTTTTTAATTTGTATTTTAATTCTTTAAGTTCCTATCAACACACCTATTTTTATTTTTGTGGTTGAATTTTTTGTTATTAAAAGAATTAATCTTACCTATTTCCTGGTGATTCGATCCTACTCATCATGTTTATAATTTTTTTTTATTTTAAAGTAGTATTTTATTTTTATTGAAGTTGATATCCATTAAATGGATAGTACTGAATGGATTGAAATTGTTACGTGTGATATTCTAGTAAAAGAAATAGCTAAAATAGAAAAGAATTAAAAGTTGGGCTATTTTTGCACTTAAAGAAATTGTCAAATGATAAGCCTTTAACAAAGCTTTAAGCAAATCTCAAGTTATTGTAGCAAGGAATGCTCTTTAACTAAGCTTGGGTAAGGCTTAACCAATATGCTTCCAAATTTTTAATTGGGAATTTTTTTGGGAACATTGCATAAATTACTCTCTTTCAATATTTTTTTTACACAGAATGCATTCTATTTAAAATATATTTCTTTATTAGGTTTTTTAATGTAAAAAGTAACACTTTTTAATAAATATTTTGTATTTGTGTTTCTATACCAAAATTTGAATTTTGTCTTCTTTCTATTGCCTAGCTTTGGAAACCAATATCCTTATCATGTTCTTTAATCTGCCTATTCTCTGATCTATAAAGTTATATCATTCTCCGATTGTAATATTTTTTATTTGTGTTTTTATATCTAAATCTACATTTTATCTTCTTTCTATCACCTAGCTTTAGAAACCATTATCCATATTGTCGTTCTTCGATCTGTAAGTACTTCATCTACCTAATGTCTAATCTGGAAAGCCACATCATACTCCTACAGTGGAAGCAGTGGTTTAATCTCAGCTCATGAGGTTTTAGATATTCAAGGTACGATTTGTAAAATTTGTTATTAGATTTAATTTTAGGTTATTTGATTTTATCTCATCTTGTGCCTTGCTCTTATTTTTCTTGATATCTTAATGATCGAATGCTATACATCTTTTTTTTTTAATTTAAGAGTTAATGTCTTTGTTATATGTTTGCAATGTATGCATGCAAATGTTTTAGATAGAGAACTATATCATTAGGTTTAGTTTATCTATTAATGGTTTTCATGAACAATTGTGCTAGCTAAAATAACAACAATCATTTCTCATTTAATTATACTACTAGTTTATGTATATATTGAGCTTACAAACGTATTTGCATTTTTCTTACAATTCCTGAGAACAATTTAGATGAACTTTTCAAGCTCATGCATTTCTTTAATGCTTGAAATGTGACACCCTTTACATGGTCTAGCTGTTGATTAGTCGTTAAGTAGATTAAGAAGTGTGCATATAAGTGCATTATCTAAACTCAACGAACTCTTATACACAAACCATATGTTCATAAACATCTTTTAACTAGATTTAACTTATAAAAATACAAATTATCTAAAAGCTTTTTAAAAACATATTTACAATTCACTTTTGGAAATTCTTATATCAAAAATCTAGCAGCATATTAGTTGTACCGGGACACTATCCCAAAATGAATAGTAACTTATAATTCAAATCAACACTTTTATAATGTATTTTCCATCAATATATAACATATGTTATCCTCTGATCACTCTAATATCACGCCGATATCATATAAAAAAATAGTTTAAAATGACTTTAAAATGGATTACGAATTATGAAATAAAAAAAGATTACAATTATATACAGTTTAGGCCTATTTTCCCTATAATACATCATATGAGTGCTTGACCCTATACATCACATAATTATGTACACCTAAACTAAAATTATACTAAAAGAAGCAGCCTTCTCTAGATAATCTTAAAGTTTTGAGGCTTATGCTCAAACTGTCTCTTTACTTACATATCACAAAACAAAATATGTATTAAGCAATAGCTTAATGGTGTAATCAAATTAACTTATGCATTTATGCCTTTATATCAACATACAAAATGTATTTGAACATAATCATTGACTATATCACATTATATGCCACATTAGCCACAACATGCATTATTACATTAACATAATATAAATCATCCACATAACTCATTACAGGTCATTCATTATACAAAAAATTATGCCTCAATCATAACATCATGTATTATGTGATTACATCTAATAACTTATTTTATTATGCCCATTTTAGAGTAAAACAAAAATCCTATGGATAAAGGGTTTATGGTGTGCAGTGGCCCTTATTATAGACCTTACGACTGCTGCACTAGCATGAGTGTGTAGTGGCTTTCTTGGACTTTAACAACTACTGCACTAACATAGGGTATATGTAGTGGCCCTATTAGACTTAGTGGTGGCTACCCCATATGGATCTAAAGAATAATAATATAAGCCTGTGGGTTAAGTATGTAGTAGACCCATGTACTTGTAAATTTATTGTATTTTATCAGGGATGAGAGCAGTTAGTGTTTAGAGTCACCACCTGGCTCTATAGTGATTTTTTGCCTTAAAAGGGTTCAAAATCATATCTTATCTATGCCTCTATAATATACCTTCCTTTATATTCTAACATCTATCAATCCTGCATCATGTGAGCAAGTATTATAATTATGCATTTATGTCACCTTGTCAAATAGAGAGAATAAATTACAATATTCAAAATATACAACAAGCATAAGTGTATATGAACATCCAAAAATTAGGTCACTGATTAGTTGTTGTTTGACTTGACAACTAACTATAATTCTATAGGAATTGGAGGTAATTACCCAACCCCTATCTCTACGAATTTAGCCTTTATTAAAATACAATTTTCATATGACTTTTATTAAAGAAAGCTTAAAACAATTTTATTAAGAAAATACTAATTAATTATGTAGAAAACCATTTAGTGTGAGGTTAAGCTTTTAACATGTAAAATGAGTTATTAAACTACCTATTACAACCCAAAATAAACAAAAGGAATAAAAGGTATTAAAGCCAAATAAAATAGTACAAGTCACATAATTGGCCCCACCTGAGCATCACTAAGTCTATGTAGACTCAATAATTCTCCAGTATATGTCCATGCGGACTGATACATGTGAGTACAACTATGTCCATCCAGACCTCCTATCTAGCAAGAATGGTCACTTACACATAACTCAAGGAAAAGGTCAGTAATACCAAATAATGGTTCGTGAGGACTTAAAGAAAGGATAAAACTATAAAAGCTTAACTAGTATAAATATGAATCATCATGATGCAAGCCTAAAAGATTATCATTCAAAAGATAACAAACTCATATATTAAAAAAGACATATAAACAAACACACATCTTTACATAGATTGGTATTCTGAGTATATGTCTATACATATTGTTATCCTCATGAAAGGGAGTCTATACGGACTGCAAATTAAGACAAATGCATAAAAGGCAGGATCATATATACAGACCATGTTCCTCATGAAAAGGAGTCCGTGCAGACTATACATTGGTTCTAATGTACCAATAATATTCATATTAAGGAGCATAATAATCATATGATATAATGACATGCAAACATGTCGATATAGCAAGCATAATACATATCAAATAAAGGTCAGTCAAAATAGTACTGAAAGATAATCCGCATAGATATCTAATTACACACATATCAATATATTGAGTCTGCATGGACTTAAACATAGCTTAAGATTAGTTTATGCATTTAGAATTACAATCACAAATTGATTACAACACACCAACAATCAATTATACATGATAAAACAATTCGAAATAATAGCCTACTCCTATGATCAATATAAAGATTACGTAGAATCACCTTATATATGATCAATCATAGGAGATCATAGGTTTATAGAAGCAAAACACATAAAAATAAACAATAAAAATGGAGGCCTCAGATCTTACCTTCTTAGTGAGCTTCAAGCAACAATATAAAGGTAGGGTTTTAGAAAGAATTATGATTTTTAGTGAGGGCTAAGGGTCTAATAGAGTGAATCCTACTTTAGAGTCCTCTCATAGACTCTTGAAACTGTAAGGCTATAGCTTTTAATTTGCCTTCCCTATTTTATACTCAAAAGGTTTGTTTATAGGTTTTGAGGGTGGATTTCCCGTTTAGAAGAGGTAAAGTCCTTTTAGAATTAGAAGATAGAGTCTAAATAGAAAGCTCCCACTTTTGGAAGATTTTTCTCAGTAAGTCTATATAGAGTAAGGTTATTTAGTCTATGCAGACCTTGGTTATGAGTTCTCCCGCTAGTCTATAGGCTTTGGGCTAAGTTTATATTAGTCCGTGTGGACATGGGTTTGGATTTGTCTAAGTAGACCTTAGGCCTTAGGCTAAGTAAAATCTTGGTGGGTTGGTATGAGCCTTGTGGTATTTTGTTTGAGTGAACCTATGCCATGTTAGTCCATGCAAACTTGGTTTTCAAGCTTAAGCCTATGTCTGGTCATCACCATAGGCCTAAAAGTAGAGCGTTTATAGTTGCCCCCACTTTATTGTGTGCTTTGGAAAAGCAAAAATTAAAACAGTGCACATCAAAGTACTAGTGTTTGAGATACTCACCTAAGCTATACTTACCTAGCATGAAGCTACATCAAATATGAATACCTACCTTCATATCAAAACAAAAATAAATAGACTTGAATTGTATTTTCCCTTCAAAAAAGAATTGATATTATGAAGATAAACTACACCAAATATGGTGTTTGCTTGCCCTCGGGTGAAATAAAAATCTAACTAGATCTGAGCATGCCTTTGCTTCTAAAGTTTCCAAATAGATAAAGTTTAAAAGTAAGCTACATCGAATATGGATGCCTACTCATCTTTAAGGGAGAGCATTAAACTAAAAAGAACTGCACTGAATATGGGTGCCTGTTTGTTTTTAGGTGAAGATAAGCTACATTGAATATGATTGCTTGCTTGCCTTTAAAAGAGTTTTAAGATGTTAAATTGAAGAAAACTAAACGAAATTTAAGTGCATGTTTGCCTTCAAAGGAATTTGAAAATGTTAAATTGAAGAAAACTACACTGAATGTGAGTGCCTGTTTGCCTTCAAAGGAATTTGAAAAGATTGAACTAAAGAAAACTACACCGAATGTGAGTGCTTATTTACCTTCAAAGGAGTTTCAAGATGTCAAACTGAAGAAAACTACACTAAATATGAGTGCTTATTTGCCTTCAAGTTTGTAAGTTGTAGATAGATAGAATCAAATCTAGTGATAAGTTTGAAAGAGTTAATGGACTTGAATCTAGTGATAAGTTAAGACAAACTAATCAAATTGAATCTAGTGATAATTCTAGATAAGCTAACCGAACCAAATCTAGTGATGAGTCTAAAAAAGCTAATAGTGTTAATCGAACCAAATCTGGTGATAAGTCTAAGGAAGCTAGTCCAAACCATATCTAGTGTTAAGGACATTGATATCATGTAATTATGTGTGTGACATCATGTGCACATGTGTTATATATGATACAAGTGCATGATTGGTTTTCTTCCAAATGATATGAGTGTGCATTTTACATGGCTGATGCATAAGTGCTAGGTTTAAATATGTCTAAGTGTATGGAAGTGATAAATAGTATGTATATGAGTGTGCATGACCTAAATGACTAAGAGATGTGCACGTGTGAATTAATTCATGCTTAATTCTATATGATGTATGAATGAATGTGACTCTATCCTGAATGATATGCACATGCATGTTCTTTGTGTTCATGAGCTACATGACTAATATCTAGATAAGGTGTTTATACCAAATGATGAATACATGTTTGTACTAATGAATGTTTTATACCTAATTCTTTTGATAATGCATTTGCATATATGTTATGTGCTTAAAGTATGTGACTGATGCGGGATACATTAATACCTATTTAATATGGGTTTGTGAATGAGTTGACATATGTATAAATGTGTGAATGTGTCTGGTGATCATATGTGACCTAGTTTTCTCTTTGAATGAATGAATGCATTATATCTTAGATGAAATAGCATGGAAGCATGAGGGTGGTGAATGATATTATTATAATGAGTGTGGAAATATGAAGGTGGTGAATGAAATTATTCTAGTGAATGAATTAATGAATGGATGTATATTTGCTAACTACATGCTTGTTGAATGAATTGAATAATGTGTGATGATTCCTAATTTTCTTCAAATGAAGAGATGTGGTGAGATATGCATTCAATGATCATAATGAGGAATCTAAAAGAATGGTGAATTCCTATTGATGGATATGCAGGTAGATATATGATAAATGGATCTTCTCCTAGATGAGTGAATGATATAAGCTGAACTATAAAAGTAGATATATGCTCTCATTTTTTAGGATGGATGTATGATAAAGGTAGATAAATGATGAATATATGTTTTCCTATTATAGATACCCATTTTCATCCGGCTTAAATAAATAATAGTGAATTTAAATTTAAGCCATCTTATAAAAATAATTCTCTATTATTATTTACATTAAAAGAGAGGATAATTATTTACAAATGCTTCATATTAATGTTATAACTATTACTATTATCATTATTGAGTACTTATTGTTTATCACAATTATTTTCATTTTTAAAAAAAAAAAGATATTATTACTATTATTATTGTTGTTGTTATTAGCATTGTCTTAAATGTATCTAATTAAGTAATCCAAGCAATTAAAGTATGATTAAATTAAATAAAAACAACACCAGAAATTTGAAGTTAATTCTAAAATAATAAATATTATTAGTCTCTAAATGCAAAAAGAAAAAATCATTATACAAAGGTAAATATAGAATCCTTAATAATATATGACCAAAAAGAAAGAGTACCAAAAAAATAATAAATAATAATTAAATTAAATTACATAATTAAGAAAAGAAAAGAAAAAAGGAGTTGTTGGGCTTAAGTGGCCCAAGCCTAGCAGCCTGCAGCATATGTCTAATAGCTTGGCCTAAGCCCAGTCCACAGTAGCAGCCCATAGCACTAAGCCCAGCCCATAAATCAACATTGGTAGCCCACGGTAGTAGCCCTAACAGCTCCAGTCCACAGCAGTTCAGCCCTCTGTAAGAAAATATCTTACCTACAGCAAGTAGATAGGGTGAGGAAGCCACTGCAATAGTAAAAAAAACACTGTAGAGGAATGGCTATATAAGCAGTAGTTGGGGTGTATTAAAAGGGGGACAAAGAAAAGAAAAAAACACAAAAATGAAAAAAAAAAGAACGAAAAAAAATAGAAATAAAAAACACAAAAAAAAGCTAAGAAAGGAAAATAGGAGAAAAAAGAAAACAACAAAAAAGAAGCAGAAAAGGATAAACAAAAAGGAAAGGCATTCTAAAGCAAGAAGGCAAGAAGGATAACACATCATCAAACAATAGAAGACTCAAGATAAGGTAATGTAGCAATACTATGATTGATTCTCTCTTTAATATCTTAAAGTCACTAATAATTTTACCATATTAAAGGAAGTCAGCTACAATGTTTTATTTTGATTCATGTGTTTGCTATTAAGAAGCTAATCCCTATGTTGATTATAAAAGTCAGGATTGATTTCTTATAAGACATAGGGATGGTTAGTAATGATCTCTATGGTTTTAAAACTATGGTTATGTTGTTTTTAAGAGGAAAGGCAAGCTAATATGGAAAAATGGGAAAGAATAAAAAAAAATTAATGGTGGTCCTTAAGATCTGTATTCATACTTATTGCATATTGAGATTTACTTAGGAATTTACCCTATTCCTAAAAATGGGTAACTATTAATTGCATAAATAAGACTGGTCAATGAAGTATTTGATAGGGCAACTAATCACACCATCTGGTAACAAGATACCAGAAATGGTTTAACAATCATAGGCTAATCTTCTAACTAATGTATAGCTGAAAGTATAAAACCTAGAAGCTACCAACATATCAAATATCCATAATATACATACAACCAATGTTGCCAACACCTCAGAAAAAGGATAGAATGCCTAAGAAAACTCAAATAACAAGTTTCACATAGCCCTCAATCATCATTAGACCTAATTTTTTTAAAAAAACAGAGTAAAGTTTGTCAAAATAGAAGAGAATAAAATCCTTATAAAAGAGGAGGTATGCCACAGGAGCTAAATAAAAACAGGAAAAATAGAGACAAAATTTTAAGAAAAGAAGGATGAAATCAGGGACGTAGATATAAATTTTTTTTAAAGAGAAATCCAAAAAAATAATTAGATAGGCAATAAGCAAAAAAACATAAGCTAACAGTAAACATGCGAATAAGCCCCTATATCACTATCAGCACAACATCCCAACATAATAGGGTCAAATGGAGGAAAAACTCAAAAAAACTTAACTAAAAAAAAAACAACTTTAGCAGCACTAAGGGTCCATCCAACATAAATCATGACCCTCAAGAGATAGTAGTAAGAAAAACATCCAGTAAACCTTTATGCAAAAGAATAATAAACCAAAAAACAGCAGTGGTAAACAAAAAAACAAATAACACAAACAAATAAAAAAAGGTCAATCCTTATTTAGCAGTAGAAACTTAAATACATAGGGATCAAATATTATATACACTTTAACCAATAAATCACTTGATTTCTTTTAAAATAAAAAGAGACAGACAAGGGTAAACATGAGAAATACCCGTAAAAAATTCTTTTTTTTAAACAGAACATTAACTCAGATGCATGCAAACTATACATAAGATACCAAAACAAATAAAAGTCGAATCAAGATAAAAAATTAGTAAAAAAAAATGAAAAAAGGGATTTTAAAAAAAAAAGAGATGAACATTTGACATCAAATAGAGGGACAATCAGAAAACACAGCAAAAAAATCATTTTCTCGAAGAAAAAGTCAAAGCTTTACATATGCATCATATTAACTCAAATGTATGCCGAATATATACATGATACTAGAATAAATAAAAATTGAACCAAAGTCAAAAATTAGTAAAAAAAGGGAAAAATGAAAGAAGAGATTTTTAAAAGAAGATGAATATTTTGATAATTAAATAGAAAAATGCACAAATAATAGACAATCAAAAGAAAAGTAGTAGAAAGAGGGCATTAATGAGAAAAAAAAACTTAGCTCAAAAAGCAGATGTCGTGAGAAATAGAGAAATATTTGGAGCTAAAAAGCCGCCTTAACTCTTAAGATCTCATTCTCGGTTTCTCTCTCAACATGGAAGTAGAAAAAAGGAAAATAGATTAGAGAATCGTGTAGAATAAGAAAAATACAAGAGAACTGA
>CANXYI010427858.1:0-12673 GCA_948208565.1 Hura crepitans | reverse complement strand
TTGTTAAAGTTCTTTGGAGGCACCATAATGTAGAAGAAGCTACTTGAGAGCCTGAAGAATTGATGATGGCTTAGTACCCATAACTATTTACTTTAGGTATTTCGAGAATGAAATTTCTTAAGAGGGGAAGAATTATAATGCCTATAAGTTGAGGCACCGTAAACAATACCACTGAGGGTGTAAAGTTTTCTCAAAGTGCTAGGTCACCTTCACAAGGCTCGAAAAGGAGGTACTGGTCATGAAACTTTAGATTGTAATCAAATAGGCCGTAGGCTTAAATGGAGTTAGGCCTAGATTGACCTAGGATGTGCTTGGATGGACCTAAAAATGCCTTACCCTATAGGTGAAAAAATCCCCTGAGTCCATTGTGTAAGAATTTTTGAATTTTAAGGTCATTTACAAATTTTCTTAATTTTAAGGTTTTGCATATAAATCAAGGTAGTTGGTTAACAATCATGTTAATGGAAATTTGCCATGAAATTTTATGAGCCTTAAATGGACTAATCAATGATTTTTAAATAAATGCAATGATTTTTAGAGGTTGAGTGATTTCTTAAAATTCCCTCAAGTTGCTACCGAAAATGAGCTTGTTCAAATTGCTCAGGAGGAATGTGGGCCCCACTTATGCCATTTCACCACCTATATAAGCCTTAAAGTGACATCTAAGTGTCCACTTGGCCATACCCACTCACCACCTCCCTTCTCTTTCCTTTTTACTCTTTCTCCCACCTAATGCCATTTTCTTCTTGTGTCTACCATTTTCATGCCATTCTACAAGCTTTTCCTTTGTCTATTACCACTAAGATCCCTTAATTATGCTAAAAATTAATTTATGAAGGTGTTAGAAGCCATAAGAGTGTTTAAAGCTCAAGAAATTCAAGGGAGCTCAAGGTGTACTCTAAAGAGGACAAAAAGGGCAACTCTTGATGTGTAAGTAATTCAGCACTTTTTAATTTATTTCCTAAAGAATTTGATGATTCTAAGAATGCCTATATGCTTGGAATTTGAATTGGAGATGTCTATAATTTTTGGTGGATTTTTAAAGGTGAGATGGCGTGAATGGATGCTAAGAAAGAAGTGAGGTGTTTAATGATTTATTTCAAGCTTGAAGTCTAGATTTTAACTCCTTTGATAGTGAGGTTAGTGAATTTAAGGCATTTGAAGCATGAATGATGGAATTCATATGTGATAGGCTAGGATTTCTTGTATAGAAGTTGTGTAATTTGTGGTTGATGTGCATGAATTGGTAATTTAGTTATATATTTAGGCTAATGTTGTATGTAAGGGATGATTAAGATGTTGATTTTAAGGAAAGGAATGTATGAAAAGGCAAGATTTTCTTTTGGCTAAGAGGTTTTGGCAAGGTTGTGTGTGCATAGCTTATTAAGGTGATTTGGCATGATTTCTAAGGTATATGACATGAAAGATGCATCAATTGTATAGATATAAAGTGAGAATTATGAGTTTTGGTAGGTGCCTTTATTAGGCTGAGAGGTTATTTTATGGGTAAGCTAAGTGTAAGGCATGTGTACTTAGCATATGGTATGGTATATGGCTTGCCATTGATGGCATGTAAGGTGTAGGTAAAGAGATTAGTGAATAAAGCTTGTGTATATGTGTGTATGTAATGTGGTCAAGGCATGGTCAAAGTGTGTGTTAGCTTAATTTACATGGTAAAGTTATAATGTGTGTGTAAGCATGCTTGTGTGGTGTTAAAATGTGTATCTATGTGCTTGAATGTTATTGAAAGCATGTGTAAGGAAATTTAAGGCTATTAGCTGAGATATTTGAAAGGTTAAATGGCATGAAAATGAGGTGTGGCCTAACTAGCATAGGTTTGTGTAATGGCATGACATTTGTGGCATGAATATGGTATAATCTAAGTGAATGTGTATAATTAGTATGGCATGAAATGGGTATAATATAGGACACTTTTAAAGGATAGGAAAAGGTTTAAAAATTAAACTTGAAAGTGGCTTGAAATGGCATGAAAAGTGGACTTTAAAATGGACTAGTTTTAGGCATGAAATAGTACCTTAAAATGATATAACTTGTGATGTTTTGTAACTTTGCATGGATGCCATTTGTATGGTAATTTGACATCCATATTTGAGTAGGGCTTTAGGCCTATGTAAATGCATGGTTGTGAGTGCAATTGGCATTAGAAAAAGGACCTAAAATGAACCTAAAAGGGCCATCACATAGTTGAAAAATGACCTCTAACTTTCCTGTTAAAAATGGTTTTAGGACCTATCTTAAAATAACTGCCTAGTATGTGAATAATTAAGCCAAAATAATGGGTTGGACTAGATTAAAAATGCTTTTAATTATACCTTTAGAAATATGTTAAAATAATTTAAAAAAATTGACCTGTAATTGCCTGATAGGGCTAAAAATGACTTGTAATTGTGTAGGTAAAAAAATTGATTGTTTGATTAAAAATTTTAACTCTTAGTTTTTCAACTTGTAATATTATAAAAAGATGATCAATAGAGAAATGAACTTAAAATGATGTTAGATGGCCCATTAGTTAGACTCTCACTACATAGATTGATCGGTTAACTTAGGGATTTGTAGCTGCTAGATTATATGTTTATTAGATCAGGCCAGTGTAGTGGTCGAGGTTCATAATTAAGCCACTGTACTAGTTTATAGGGTAGACACTTTTTATTGCTAGCACTTTTTACTGTATATTAGACTATGTCGGTGCAACGGCATAAGTCCCTAGAAGGGCCATTACACTAATCTACTGGGCAATCTAGGATGAATTATTTGATATGATCAGGTGCCATTGAGAGGCCTACAACCTGATCCTTATGCATAATTACTTAGTATTTTTTCCCTTTAGGAGGTTCTTATGAACTGATCCTTATGGCTATATCAGGCTGGTGCAGCAGTTAGGGTCTAAAATGTGGGCCACTACACAATTTTCAGTTCCCTCTTGGTCTAGTGTCTATAAGTGCCATCTATCTAGTTGAGCCTATGAAATGGACTTAAAATAGAGTAAAATGTAAATTTAAAAAAATTGATTATAATTTTTGATGATAAATTTAATAAATGAACCCTCGTGGCATTATGGTAAATTTGATGAAAATATGACATCATTTAAATGGATCAATCATTTGGCATGTTGCTGACAAACTACACCTAGACCATTATTTTATGCTTGCATGTGTATATTAATGCATATGGCATATTTTAAATGGTTTAAATTCACTATCAAGTTTTATACTCAACATACTCATGTTGTAGTGCGCAGGTAACAAGGATGAATAGGCTAGCCTTGGTGATCTTACAATATAGCAATACAAGTGTTGAAGGGTAAAAAAATTGTTTTTATTTTTAGTCATAGCACTCATGTAAATTTCTATATGTATGGGCTAGCATGCTTAGAAGCTGCTATGTTTGTATATAAAATATAGATGACATGTATAAAAGCAGGTGTTATGTTTGTTTTGGATTGCCTATGGTTTTGATAACTATGGGCCTGAGGCCCTCAGTGTGTGATTCTGATAAATGTCTAATGTGTGCTGATGTTGACTGGGGGACTAGAAGGGTCTAGATGTAGGTTTATGGATTATGTTTCTATAAAAGTGTTTTTAATAGGTGAAAAAAAATTTGGTATGTCACCTAGGTAGCTATTGTGCTACCTAATTTTTTGTGACTTGGAAAGTATCTGTAAATGCTTTTTCCAAGTTTGTCAGACCATGTATGAACAAGATTAAGGATTTGATTAGACATCTAAGCAAAATCTAAAGAGTTCTAGAATACTCCATAAGTGTTAAGGAGTTTACCTCTAGAGAAATTCTAGGATGGGTGATCTAGTGGGAAATGCATTACATCTCGGGTTTCTTTAGGAATCCAATAACGGGTGTTACAAGAGCAACTTGAAAATCCTAGTGCTAGTAGAATTTTCAAGTAGATGAAGGAAGAAGAAGAAATTTACCTATCTTCAATTATTTTATGCGGTAATTTTTGCTAGTGAAAAATGCACCTTTTGTTGCTGCAACAATAGGCATATTTATATCATAAATAAACCGTATTTAGATTAGATTTTAATGCTTAAAATTTACCCTAAGTCGGATTAGAATGGACTTATAAGTTGTGCTCTTTTATGTCCTACGCCCATAATTAGATTACATAAGATTCGACTAAGAAAGAAGTATAAGGAGCAGAAGGAGAAGATGGTGCCAAAGCAAGGAACAAAAAAGATATTTGTAATAATTAGTTATTAGTGTTTTCTTTGGGTTGTAATTCATGGATTTTACCTAGGGTGGACCCCATTGATTTCCTATGGCTTAAGGAAATCAATATTGTAAAAGTCCATAACTAGATTATTTATTTTAATGAGATTAAAATAATATGCATGATTAATTAGATTAATAATATGCATGTGCATGCCAAAGCATGCCCCAACCATGTATGATGAGACATAATTGCATAAAATTTGTCTAACAATATAAGACTTGCAAGCCTTTCATTAATGTAGTGGGAACTAGAGTTCTTGTTAGTATTAGGTTGTTGAGCATACTCAAGCTTATGCTACGTCAAACATTTTAACGCTACATTAATAGGTCTGTCTTACTGGTAAAATTAGCTTATTGAGCATACTCAAAGCTAGTTGTTACTAGAGGCAAGATTGGGGAAATGTGTATAAGATACATATGCATCAAGAGTGGATGACCCAATGATTCAGTAGTTGCATAATATGTAATTTGTTTGAGAAACTTACCACTAAAATACAAAAATGGCTTGTTAACCATACTCAAAGCCAAATTCGAATAGAAAGTGGATACTGAGCCACTTGGAAAACTTTGAATGTGCTTTCTTGGATTCATACTAAGGGCTATGGGTTTCAAATACAATAGTGGGAGTAAATATGCATTTTATATAAGAGTGTATAAAAGTGCAAATATAGACATAAACATACACTAACATCTCGACCTTTACTTGTAGGTGCATTTCACCAAATTCATCATGAGCACATCTAACATGAACTTGAGAGGTTTAATAAAAGCTAATAAGCTCACCGATTCAAACTTTATAGACTGGCTTTAAAACCTAAGAATAGGTCTTAAGATTGAGAAGATAGCCTATGTATTGGACTAACCTATACCACTAGTCCCTAGTGATGCTATGAGTGCTGATGAATAATTGGCATATCAGAAGCATTTAGAGATGCTGACATGGTAGCCTGTGTCATGCTAGCATCTATAAGTCTAGAGCTTAAAAGCAGCATGAGCATATGGATGCTCTAACTATCTTGTACCACCTTAGAGAGCTCTTTAAGAGGCAAAGCAAGATTGAAAGATATGAGATATCTAAGGCCCTATTTCACTATTTGATGCAAGAAGAGGCTTTAACCATATAACATGGGCTAAAGATGAATGGGTACATTAAGAAGCTCACCTCTCTGGGATTTGTTATAGACTATTGTCCTCCTTGCCTAATAGTTTTGCACAATTTGTGTTTAATTATCATATGAATAAGATTCAAACCACGATCCCAGAGCTGGTGAACATGCTTAAGACTATTGAGGAAATTGTTAAGATGAATAGCAAAGTAGCCATGCTTCCCAAAAGGGCAAGAAAGGGAAGAAGAAGAAACTAACCATGGCTTAAAGTGGAGTAAGCAAGAAAAAAAAGGGTACGCAAGTCATTACTACCAAAGAGACTAGCTCTAAGAGGACCTGCTTTCATTATGGTAAAGTGGGACATTAGAACCGAAATTGTAAGGTTTACCTTAAGTCTCTAAAGAAGGAGAAGCTTGCTGATGCTTCTTTCTCAAGTATTTATGTTATTAAGATAAATACTAGTACTGCTTATGATAACCACTTATGGGTATTGGATTCTGGTTATGGTTCTCACTTGTGCTGTAATTTGCAAGGGCTAAAGAGCAGTAGGAAACTAAGTAAAGGTTATGTGAACCTTCAAGTAGCAAATGGAGCAAGAGTTGCTACATTAGCTGTAGGAACATATTACTTATATTTATCTTCTGGACTTATGTTAGAACTTAATAATTGTTATTATGTTCCTTCTTTGAATAAGAATATTATTTGATTATCTTGTCTTGTTGAACAAGGCTTTGATATTTCTATTAATAAGAACAAGGGTTGTTCTATTTACTTGAATAATATGTTTTATTGTTCTGGGGTTATTCTATTTACTTGAATAATATGTTTTATTATTCTAGATCTAATGTTTATGGAATTTATATTCTTAATCATGATAAAGACTTTTATAAAATAAATACCAAGAGACTTAAATAAGATAGCATTAATCCATCTTATTAATGGCACTGTCAACTTAGTCATATAAATAAGACACACATGTCTATGTTACATAAGTCTAGTAACTTAGTATCATTTGATTTTGAATCATATGAAATATCTGAATCTTGTTAATGGGTAAGATGACTAAACACCCTTTAATGGTAAAGGTGAATGTTTAAGTAGTCTATTAGAGCTAATACATTCAAATGGATGTGGTCCTATGACTACACATGCTAGAGGTGGTTATCTCTACTTCATTAACATCATCGATGATTACTCATGATTTAGATATTTGTACTTGATAACGTATAAGTTTAAAGCCTTTGAAAAGTTCAAAGAATTTAGAGATGAAGTTGAGAAACAACTTCATAAAAATATTAAAACACTTCGATTAGGTTGAGGTGGGGAATGCTTAAGCCAAGAATTCTAGAGCTATCTTAGAGATAACGGGATATTATCTCAATGAACTCCTCTATATACATCCTAATATAATGGTGCATCTAAAAGGAGAAATCAAACCTTATTACACATTGTCCAATTTATGATGAGCCTTATGGACTTGCCTAAGTCCTTTTAGGGTTATGCACTAGAAACTACTATTTATATGTTAAACAGAGTTCCATCTAAGTTGGTTGAAGTTACAACATATGAGATATGAATAACAAGATACCATCTCTTTCACATATGAAAATATAGGGTTGCCCTACTTATATGAAAAGAGTAATATTAGATAAGCTAGATGCCAAATCTGATAAATGCTTATTTGTAGGGTATCCAAAGGAATCTTTAGGATACCATTTCTAAAATCCTTTAAAACAAAAGGTCTTTTATTTCAAGTGTGATGTCTTCTTAGAGAAGGAGTTTCTTTTAAGAGTAGATAGTGCGAGTAGAATTGAACTTAAAGAAGTTCAAGAACCATAAATTGAAGTAAATCAACCGATGGATCTAAAGTCTAGTACTCATGCTGATGATGTAATAAAAAAGCTATCTAGTACATAAGTTCCTAAACATTTTACTAGAGTCCATATTGTTCCTAAGAGATATGGATTTCTCATTGATGAGAACAAGCACGTGACATTAGTAGAAGAAGATGAGCCTACTAACTATGATGAGGTTTTGAAGAGTTCAAATTAGAATTATGGTTAACAAGCCATGAAATCTAAAATGGATTCCAAGTATGACAACCAAGTTTGGGCTATGGTCAATCCACCTAAAGGGATAAAACCTATTGGGTGTAAATGTATCTTTAAAAAGAAAACTGACATAGAAGGTAATGTGATTACCTATAAAGCACGTCTTATTACTAAAGGCTATCATTAAAGGCAAGGAATTGACTTTGATGAAACCTTTTCACTAGTGACAATGCTTAAATCTGTAAGGATATTATTTGCTATTGCTGCTTATTATGATTATGAAATTTGGCAAATGGATATGAAGATAGCTTTTTTGAATGGAAATCTATTAAAGGAAGTGTACATGACACAACCTAAAGGATTCACATCCAATGATAGTAAAATATATGCAAGCTTCATAAATCCATCTATGGATTGAAGCAAGAATCTAGGAGCTAGAACATCCATTTTTATAAGACAATCAAAGAGTTTGGTTTCTCACAAAATACGGATGAACCATATATGTACAAAAAGGTTAGTAAGAGTGCAATCATTTTCCTTATACTATATATAAAAGACATATTACTTATAGGAAATGATGTCTTAATGCTTCAATCTATGAAAATTTGGCTATCCAAGCAGTTCTCCATGAATAACCTTAGTGAGGCAACCTATATATTAGGAATAAGGATTTATGGAGATAGATCTAAAAGGTTGATAGGTCATTCATAGTCTACATAAATAGATAAGATGTTAAAGAGATTTATCATAGATCTCTTAAAGAAAGGATTCATTCCCATGGTACATGGGAAATTACTTTTAAAATTTATATGTCTAAAGACATGAGAGGAGAGAGAATGCATGAGTAGGATCCCATATGCATTAGCTATAGGATCCATCATGTATGCTATGTTATGTATATGACTTGATGTAGCATTTGCTCTAAGTGTCATGAGCAGATTCCAATCTAATCATGGAGAAGTACATTGGGCAGCTGTCAATAACATCCTTAAATACTTGAGAAGAACTATAGATGTGTTCGTAGTATATAGAGAAGGGGATTTATAGGTAAGTGGGTATAGTGATGCTAGCTTCCAATCTGATAAAGGTGACTATAAATCTCAATCTAGTTATGTGTTCATATTGGGAGAAGGTGTAGTCAGTTAGAAATGTTCCAAATAGGAAACGACTGCAGACTCAATAATAGAAGCTAAGTACATAGCTACTTTTGATATACTAAGGAAGCAGTTTGCTTCAAGAAGTTCATTACTGAACTTAGAGTGGTACCATCTATTATAAATCCTATACCATTGTATTGTGATAACAATAGAGCCATTGTACAAGCAAAAGAACAATGGTCTCATCAGTGATCCAAACATGTTCTCAAGTGCTACCACATAATTAAAGAGATAGCGGCAGATAAGAAGATTGAGAGAGTCCCTATGGATCAAAATGTAGCTTGTCCTCTCACTAAGGCACTATCACAAAATAAGTTCGATCATCATATAAATACTATAGGTATTAGATACATAGGTGATAGGCTCTAGTGTAAGTGGGAGATTGTTAGTTTTATGCCTTAGAGCACATGTGTAATAGGGACATTTTCATGTACAATCAAACAATTATTCATTAATAAAATGGCATTCTTTATTACTTAGTGCTCATATTATGACATTTGTTTGATAATAATCTTAAACTACGTAATAAAGTCAATGATATAAAATCATAGTACAAAGGAAATCATGAAGAGTTCATGATGCGAGATTCCTATTATGTGTAAATGTGATTATACCTAAATTATCCCTAGTCATAGTATTAACAAGATTAGACATTATTAATATGAGTAGACTATGATATGTTATACTTTTTAACTAGGTTAAGCAGTAGTTCTCATAAGCTGTAAGTATGGCGATGCTTAGATATAATATGTGAATGCTTATTTGAGAAATAAGTACATTGGAGACCTATCATGAAATTTTCACATGGATACATAATCTATGTTAGTGAAATAATCTCAGCATTTCAGTGGTGCAAGTATCCTTAGACTTGAGATCATTAAGGTATCTTAAATATCAAATGCTATACTTTGACTCTGGTGTTCTTACTTTGCCATAAGGTATACATGGCTAGTAGGTTAGGTATAGTATGAGCTACTTGATGGTAGCTAAGTGATTAGTAAAGAATTCACCACCACATATTATAGTGGGGAGTTTATCTCATAGTTCTAACAAAATGTCTTTATTCAGAAATATTTGGCCAGAGTAAAAAACAAAGTGAATTAGATTCATAAGGGCATTTTGGGAATAGAGATATAAATATTAGAATCAACATATTCAGAGCTTAATTAGACAAAATTAATTAAGCATTAAGTTAACACAAGTCCATACTCAAACCTAGATGGAATAAATGTGGTGAAATGAGTTGATTACACTGTAACTGTATATGGAAGGGTAAAATGGTCAAACCACTGAACTTCTAACACTTGTGTATTCATGATGCATAGCTAGATGCCTCTCTAAACTTGTACTTATGTGAATTTATTAATTGAGAATTAACAATGATTTAATTAGATTAAATCATAGAGTCCTAGTCCAATAAAGACTCTGATTCACTGTATACTTCCAACGTGCTTTGAAAGCCTATAGAGTCACACATTTATTGGATAACAAAGATGAAGTCAAACTATAGATTATTAGATGGCATTAAATGTCATTCAAAAAAATAAAATAATAGAAAAAGGATGCATTGGGCTTAGAGCCAAGAGTTGGCTCAAAAACCCTATTTTGGGCCCAATGCATAAGTATAAAAAGGAAGCAGTCTTAGGCCTTAATTAAAAGCCCAACATTGGTCAGCCTTTTAAAAGTTAAAAGGGCCCATAATTATTAACATATAACAGTAACTAAAAGGGTATAAAAATTATACTAAAGTCAGATTTTAAAAAAGACACAAAAAGAGCCACTGAATAGAAAAATTATTTTCCGCTTCCTCCTTTTTTTTTGAAAAATCTGATTGCTAACTAGCCTCAAGCTTTTGAATTTTTTCTATTCTTCTCTTTATGTATTCTTGTTTCTCTATTCTAGTGAGAATAATTTAGAGGTGCTCTGTACTCGAACACTGTGGTTTGTGACCACCTAGTGTGAAGAACAACTGAAAGGAATCGATTTTGAAGATAAATGGTAAAAATCTTCTAAATCCTTTTTCTTTACTGCATGTTTTGATATTTTTTGACAAATCATCTCACTATTGGGATCCATGGCTATTAATTTTCCACTGTGCATGAGGTCATGGATTCTAACAGTCTTCATCCTTTGTTTCCATGTCTTCATGCATCATTATCCCAATGCATCATTTATCTATGATTTTTTATGCATGAAAGCATGCATCTATGTCTTCATGCATCATTTTCCCTATATATCATTTATCTATGATTTCTTGTGTATGAATGAATACATCCATGACTTCATCCTTTGTTTCCATGTCTTTATGCACCATTTTCACTATGCATCATCTATTCACACATTCCCTCTTATGCATGAAAGCATGCATCATTGTTCCTATGCATGAAAAGCATGTATCATTTATTCATATCATTTTCCTATGCATGAAAAGCATGTATCATCCATAAGTTTTCCTATGCATGAAAAACATGCATCACTCATGCACACTTTCATATGCATGAAAGCATGCATCATTCATCATACTTTTGCTATGCATGAAAAGCATACATCATTTATACTTTCTTATGCATGAAAGCATGCATTATCTATGTTTTCCTATACATGAAAGCATGCATCACTTGTCTATGTTTTCCTATGCATGAAAAGCATGCCTCATTCATCATACTTTCTTTTGCATAAAATGCATACCTCATTCATTATACTTTCTTTCACAAGAAAAAGACATGTAATGTATTTTCCTATGTGACAATATGCATTTTCCATGTATATTAACCATATATGTAGCAAGTGACAAAATCAAGATGCCCTATGGTGCAAAAAATGAAGCCATCGAATGGTGTGAATGATAAAGCCATTAAATGGTGCAAATTACTAAGCTGCCAAATGGTACAAATGACTAACTTGTCAAATGGTGCAAAGGATAAAGCCATCAAATGGTGCAAAGTATAAAGCCACCAAATGATGCAAACAATGAAGCCATTAAATAATGTGGGGGATAAAAACATCGAATGGTGAAAATGGAAGTTTGATAACAAAGGTATGAGAAAAAAACTTATGTCATGCAGGCATCATAATAATAAGCTGGATTATAAAAAGGCAAAAACAACAAGACTTTAACTATACACTTTAATGTGCATTGTTGCTTTAGCATTTCACAGCACACACTAAAGTGGGGGGCAACTATAGATGCCTCAATTTTGGATCTAAGACTTTCTTATATATTAGGACTTTTACCTAACCTAAATTGCAAAAAATATTGGAATCTATGCTTGTAGCAAAGGGCTAAGGCCGATAGGCCCAAGCCTAAAGCTTGAAAATGAATCTAATGGGGTTGCGGCAGTAAAGCCCATGTAGTATAGACCCATTCACTTTTTTTGGCCTATGATATAACCAAAGATAGGCTCAAACAACAAAGCAAGCAACTTAGAACCCAAGTCCACATGGACCAACATGGCACAAGTCCACACAAACTTGATGCTATAGGGTCTGCACCATATTTAGCCTAGACTAGTGAGCATAAAGCCTAAGGTCCACATGAATAAGCTGAATCCTATATCTTTATAATCTAATCAAACTAGGCATAAGACTTGGCTTAAAGCCTATAGACTACTGGGAAAATCATGCCTATGTCCACACGAACTATGACGTATAAGTTCGTACGGACCAACTAATGTTAAACTTCCAAAATTATGGAATTCCTATTTGGGCACTGATTCCTAATCCTAGCAGGATTCTACTTCCTTAGAATGAGAAAGCTATTCACCAATAATGAGGACACATAAGACATAATTAAAGATAATTCACACAGGATTTGCTCTACTATTCCTAAGCCCTTAGTAAAATAATCATTCTTCTAAAACCTAACTATTGTCCTATTGCTTGGTGCTGACTTCAAGGTAAGATCTGAGGCTTCTTTATCATATTCATTTATTTATTTGTGTTATTTGCTATAACTAATGATCTCCCATGATTAATTAACATGTGAGGTATATCTATGTAATCCCTATGTCTATTATAGGAGTAGGTTGATCTTTTAAACCATTTTAATTATGTTTTAATCATTCGTAGAAAATTGTAATGGTACTTGCTTTCTTGAACTAATGACTAAGTCT
>CANXYI010427788.1:0-14183 GCA_948208565.1 Hura crepitans | reverse complement strand
GCAAACCTTGCCCATATATACATGCATTCACCTAAGCTTAGATTGGTATTATTAATTATGTAGACTTCAGTCACATAGTATCACCTCACTTAAAGTAGTTATCACATTCATTTAAACCTCATTCATGTCCCAATGCATTCTTTATTGCCCATACATCATAACTAAGTACACCATATATAACATCATAATGCTTGAAACATACATCTTATCATATTAATCAAACATATCATGTTGACTACATAGATCATCCTTCACTCAAGCTCTTCAAAGTAAAAGACTCACCCCTTTCCTTCTTTCAACACTCTTCACCATAGAAAATGGCAACAAGACCTAAGACCTATAACACCCAAGAAACTTCAAAAATTTTGAACAGTACTTTCCTAAGTTGACTAGTGTTCATAAGACTCAGGACGTACTAAAGACACCGGATGAAAGTATTAATAATAAAATAATTTTAGGCATAGTTTAGGATTAATTGGAGTTTGTTAGAGTTGTTAAGAATGCTAAGAAAGTTTTTATGGTAGTGTCCTAAGAATAGTGACTAAGGCAAAATCTGAATCATAAATTAATTTGAAGGTTGCTAAGAAAATTACAAAAATTATACAATTTGAAACTTAAAAATTCCAATGAGTGTAATGGTGCTAAAATTGGAACTTTTCGATATCTGGAAGTAAATTTTTTTAGAAATTGGGCAACATAAAAATAATGAAATTAATTTTTTTTTTTGCATTTTTTGCAATTCTTTTAAGGACATTTAGGGGAAGATTAAAGAGAATTAGTGCAATGAAAATTGTAATTTAATTTGCATTAGGAAGTGAATAAAATGGGAGAAAGTGAGTGAAAAATGGAAATTAAAAATGATTTTTTATAGGGCTATATATAGTCAAACACATTAGAAAAAGTCAAAAATTTGCCTCTCCCCCTGCTCCTCTCTTTCTTGACACCTTAAGCTCCTCTTTCCCCTCTATTTTTTTTTATCATTCTTCCCTTATAGCCAAAATCTCTACACCAAAAAAAACTAAGAACCTCTATGCCTAAATACTCACCTATGAAGTGGAATCGTCAGAAAAGAGTGCTTGAAAAGTATGGTTTTGCTATGTACTGAATAGTAACCTCTATTTTTTTGGGTAAGAATTTCTAACTTCTTCTATTTTTCCTATATGCTAGGGGTGCCCAAGAGTGGACAAATGGTCTTAGAATGATTTGTAGAGTTATAATTTATTTATTTTAGGTTTTAAAAGTATGTTCATTTTATGTTATAAACTTCAAAACATAACCATGGTAAGGGCAAGGGCAAGGCATATATAGATCTCGAGATACCTTTTCAGTCATATTAGTATGTGTAATCGAAATAATATAGGCATTTTCATTTTAAATCCCTAAATGTCCATATTATGCCTAATATGCATTAATTGCTTAAAGGTGTACGTTGCCATTAATGACATGCATTATGATGATAAATGATAGGTAATGAGTATATTTAAGTGTTCTAAATAATGTGAATTTATTAGAAATAAGAGAATGTGAAAAATGAGCTTAATGATGCATAATGCACATATTATAGAGCATAATGCACATATTATAGAACATAATATGGTTAAAAGACCCAAATCTAGAAATTTAGGGTAAATAAGCCTAAATTGGGACTAGTTAGCCTACTTAACTTGCTTGTGTGTGAATAAATGTAAGAGAATGCATTAGAGATGTAAAATGTACAATATGTGCATTACGTTTGTTGTATATGCATAATGTGTCAAATGCCTTTATATCTATTTATGGGAATAGGTTTCATGACCTTTGCATTTCACTTGTGTTGGCATAATGTATATATAGAATGTGCATTATTTGGCTAATTCATGAGTTGGCCAAATGACATATAGTGTTATAAGTGAGTATGGTTATTTGGTTTAAGTTACTTTAATATGTGTGTAAATATGCCATATGTGTGTGTGCCATAGCATATGGTGGATAAATGTTTGGCATTTAAATGTAAGTCAATGTTTATGATGAAAAAAAGGCATGTTAAGTGTCAAATGAAATAAATTTGGTGAATAAGGTTTTGCAATATGAATGGCTGAATTGCGTAAGGAGTAAAACCTTACATTTGTGTTTGTTATCATGGATTAAAAAGGAAGGCCTTTTGTATATGTGTGAGCATAACTTAAAGAATAGAGGCAAATAAGGCTCAATGGCTGGAATTAATACATGAATTTAAGAAACTTATAACTTTTAATGCCATAAGATTTAAATGTGTATGAATATATCTTTGAATCGTGTCTATGTGTAATGTTTGCGAATACACATTAAATATGCCTAAATGAGCAAGAATGGCCAAATGACCTTTAATGGGAAATTTACAAAATGCTTCATGAATTGTGAAAGAATTAGTGTATGCATCTTTACTTCTCATATTTGAACATCATTATGATTAAAGTTATTAAAGAAATGATGTTTAGGACCTAAAAGTGTCTTAAACCTAAAATGTACTTTAAAAGAGTTCTTAAAATACGTTATGCCATAAATTAAGAATTTAATGAATAAGGGATAAATGGACCAAAATTGTTTTATGACCTTAATTAAGTACACATTTGTTAAATAAATGCTAGAAATCAATAATTGAGATGGACAATGTGGTTGATTGTGAATATGGCACAATGTGAGTAAAATAGGCAAAAATGCATGAAATGAGGTTTTTAATGAAAATAGATAGTTTTCGTCATTCCTTGGCTAAAATATGCATATATATAAACCTAAATAACCTTATTTAATAAGGAAAAACTAAATAAAATGGTTTTTAGCCCGTGAGATGCTATAACATAGGAAATGGATAGGTTAACTATTCAACTAGGGGATATAGCAGTTGCTAAGGCACTTTAGTGCTTAGATGAGATCATAAGGCTCACTTTTAGTCTTACCTAAGGATATATGTTCTATGATCTTCAAATTTAAGTGGATACAACCACCAATAAAGGTCCCATAGGTTCCACTTCAAGAGCACATATAAGTGTAGTCACTAAGTCTAGGTGGACACTACACAACTATGCTAGTGCAGCTGCTGTTAGGTCTAAAAAGTTGATCACTGCACAAGCTTTAATCCCGTTATCCATAGGTTTAGGCTTATGTCCATAGGCATAAGTAAAGGAAATAAGGCAAACAATGAAAGAAAAATATTATGTATGATATGGCTTTGAAATTTCCAATAAGACCATATATGATGTAAACGTGGTATAAATTAATGTTTTTACATGTTGTTTTGCTATGCATGCATAAGATGGAGTTTCTTGTGCATGGTGTATGTCAAATTGATCTTAATCATGGTGTATCATCATTTTTATGCATATTATGTAATATGTTAGATAGTTATGTATGTTAATTATTAGCATATAGCTATGGCATGTTAAGAGAGTTAATACAACATGTATTATTTTATTTACACCACTAAGCTATTCACTTAGCATGTCATTTGTTTATGATGTGTAGGTATAAAGATATTTTGATACTCAAAGCCTCAAGAAATCAAGAGACTTTAAGAGAAGGCCTTATTTTAGTAAGGCTCTTTTATGTAATAGTTGTGATGTATAGGTGGCACTCAAATGTAAATGTAAAGAGGATATGTCTAACTTGTATCTATTTTGTTACTGAATTCTAAATTAATTGTTCTTTCTAGATTTTAACGTTTTTATGTCATATTAAATAATGATAATGCATGCTATTTTATATGATATCTCTTCTTGAGGTTGATATATCATACGTTATGTTTATGTGTTATGGAGTGATCAGAAGATCACATTGAGATAATGGAATTGTGTGAATGAGTTATAGAAGTGTATTTTTGTATACAGGTTACTAATATAAATTTTGGGACTTTACTCTGTTTAGGTATTATGCTGTAGGAATTTTGGCACAAGGATTCCAAGTGTTGAATATGTAACACTATTTAGAAAACTCATATTTTCACACTGAACATTTTTAATAATAATTTATAACAAGTAAATATATAGATGAGTTGGATATCTTGCCATACGTACACATCGTAGTCTGGCATGATGACCGATAGATGTTTAGAATAAGTAAGTGGTGCCATATTTAGTGATATTAGAGCTCTAATTTAGGCATTGCTAGTTAACATTTAAGTGCTAATAGTGTATAGAGTCGACATTACAAACTATTAGATGTTGAGGCTTATCAATTTGTCTTCTTACATATAGATATGATGAGTGCTTTAGCGCAAGGTAGTAGGGATGAAGTTGAGAGTCATACTCAGAATATTATAGCACTTGACGACACAAGAGTTTGATTTACATCTGCTAGTGTGGTAAGACATACATAATCTGTAGGACAGGTTCTGCTAGCGTTCTTGCAGGAGATTTATAGATACTGCTCATCCACTGCCACCATCATAGCTTGAGGTACCATTGGCACTCTAAAAGACATATCTAAAAAGGGTGAAGAAAAAAATAGGCTAAGGACTTCAAGGGTAAAGGATAAGTGACTCCTAGAAAGGCAGAGTATTAGCTTGACTGCATCGAGAAAATCATAAAGTAGATAAGGTGCATGCTAGGAGAGGTCATTTGCTTCCTCACTTTTTCAGGAAGAAGCTTCGAAGTGGTGGGAAGATCTTATAGAGTACAAGACTAAGGATTAAGTGACATGGGAGTGTTGTATGATAGAGTTTCATAAGAAATACAATAGGAAAGACAACCTTGATTAGAGATGACAACAATTCATGGTTTTAAAGCAAGACTAGAAGACCATCAGTGAATATGAGAAGGAGGTCACCGTACTTAGCAAATATGCTTTGGATACAATCACGACTAAGGTAGATAAGTGCAAGAGGTTTGAGAAAAGGCTACATGTTGACATTAAGTCCCAAGTGGTGCTGATGAAGATAAGAGAATCTTCACCATTGCTATTAGTGTGGAAATCTACTGATAAGGTTCAAAAAGAGAAAAAGAAGTTCTATCAAAATAAGAGAACAACTAGTCAGGGGGCATTTAGTGTTGCTCCACCATTAGGTAAGAGGTTTAAAGGATTCTAGTAAGGTTCTAACAACTAGTTTCAGAAATAGTGCCAATCATAAAAATTGGTTTAGAGTGTAAAGGGAAAATTGGATAACATATTCTTAAGTTGCTTTTACACCAGGATTAGTGAGCAAGAAGAGTTGAGCTCCTTAGTTTTAGGCATGTACTAGAAGGCATAGGGGAGAATGTTGGAGGAATATGCTGAGGGTGTGCTATACTTATCGACAACAGGGTTATTTCTATATGGATTGTCTTAAGGGACAAAGTGTGGGTCAGAGATCAACACCTATATAGACTAAAGGTCAGAGGAGTGGATGAGGAGTGAGAACCGAGGGACTTAAAGAGACAAATTAAACTCTTGACTTGAGCAGAGAGAACATACCCATTAGTTTGTCGTTAGAGCTTGAGAAGGTGTTCATGAGCCAGATGTTATTACTGGTACTTTTTCCCTTTTTGACTCTTATATTTTAGCTTTAATATATCTAGGGTCTACTCATTCATATGTTTACACATCATGGGGATGAGACCGGGGGTTAGTTTTTGAACCACTTGACATTAAGATCTTGGTTAGTAATCATATAGGCTAGCATGTGTTATCTGATCAACTATATAAAGGTTGTCCCTTATGGATACAAGACCATCAGTTTCTTGTTGATCTGATAGAATTACCTTTTAATGATTTCAACTTAATACTTAGAATTGATTGGTTATCCAATATCGAGCAATTTTGGATTGCAAGTATAAAAGGTTAACTCTCTAAACTAATGATAAGTCTAAAATTATAGTCATTAGATAGAGAATTAATTTCTTGTCTAGTGTGATATCTACATTAACAACTAAGTAGTTGATATGGAAGGGTTGTCAGGCATATCTTGCTCATGTGTTTGACACCAGAACAAAAGAACCAGATATGAGTAACATATATATTCTGGCTGAGTTTATGGATGTTTTTTTAGAAAAATTGTCGGGTTTTCCATTCGATAGAGAACAAGAGTTCAGTATTGAGGCTTTGATTGGTACTGCTCTAGTGTCTATAACACCTTATCACATGGCTCTAGTTGAATTAAAAGAGCTAAAGTTGTAATTGTAAGAGTTGCTAGATAAGGGGTTCATTAGACCTTGTGTTTTACATTAGGAGTATCCATTCTATTTTTGAAAAAGAAGAATGGTTTACTTCAATTATGCGCTCATTATTGACAGTTGAATAAAGTGACAATCAACAACAAGTATTCTCTCCCATAGATTAATGATGTATTTGATCAGCTTAGAGGAGCTGAAGTGTAACACCCCCTACCCATTTCTACTTGAAATAGGCAAGGCATGCTACTTCCCATTGAGGTCACCCATATATGCCCTTAAGCCAAATCTGAACAATTATTTTCTTATTATTGTCTATTTTAAATCATTACAACTATTACTAGGTGTTATCAGACAACTATGAAAAATTAGACAACATAACAGCTGCCCTGTTACCTAACCCCACATTAACCTATAAAGAAAACCCTTCTAATCATAACATTCAACTAGTCTTTCCCTTTTGGACCCTTTAGTCCTTTAGATCATAGTCAATTTGCATCACATTTCATAATATTATATAGCACACAGGGTCATAAACCCATCAACACATAGGCATGCAAAAGCAGACATTCAGTTATACTCACACAATTGTACAAACTCTGAGTTAAATACATCTTTTCCTATAAGTGTCCCATAACCCATACTATCTATATAAATGAGTGCATTACTATATACATTACTCAAAAAGAAAATCAAAATACCAAGGCCCTCTGTCAGCTACACTGAAGGTGATGTCTAATATTGATCAACTCTTTATCTATGGCCTGCGCATCGGAACACTGACATGCTAAGTATAAAACTTATAGGTGGAATAAATCAAATATATTATGTTGATTCATGTAGGCATGCAACATGCTACATGCCACACACAACCAAAAATCCTAACTTACTATAAATTCATTCTTGTAATTTCTTCAGTTCACTTATCTGTTATTCAAATGATGCATCAACTAATTTAGTTCAATTTATTATATCATAGGCCCACACTTTAAGACACTAGACAGCAAGATATGTCCTATGTAGTGGCCCATTTTTAGGGCCTAGGTAGCTGTACCTACCTTACCAATATTCTAGGACCTATAGTGGATAGTAGGGACCAGTCCGTGGACTAATCCCAACATCTACACATCATACAATTAATTCTTGTGGTAGGTACTTGAGGCATGTCTGTGGACCATCCTCAATATCCACAATAATAACCTATAATGCAGTGGTTCATCATAGAACCTAGGCAGCTACAGTCGCCACAACCAATACCTAGAAGTGGGCCCCAGAAGGACTGACTAGTCAACAGCTACTCTATCCCCTAGTGGACTAGTCAACCCATCTAGTGGGCATCTAATTGATAGGCCATTAATAATTTTAGACATAAACCCTTAACATTTTATCCTTAATTTATCTTTCTAGACCTAACTTGCACAAATAATTACCATTTTGCCATTGTCGCAAATGTTACTATTCATTTGGTTAGTTTTCGCAATTAACACTATTCATTTGGTCATTTTTACTTTTTGTACCTATCATTATCTAGACTATCCACATTCTATTTTTATCACTTCTTCACATCATTATCCTTATGTCAAGTCCTTAATACAAGGTACATTATTTCACCTCATTATTAACCCTATTTACCCATTCAAATTTCTGACATTTTTATACCATGCAAAGTGCTATTTTTAGGTCATTTTATTTATACCTTACACACTTTTTATACACCTCTTTTCGAACAATAAATGCACCCAGTACCTAAGTCTACATGCCATGCCTTATATGGTACACCATTTGGCCATAACATAACCACACACTATCACATGCAATTCGTCCCATTTCCATACATAAATCTTATTATTTTAAAGCCAAATTCATGATTATAAAGTTAGTTTGTCTCACTAACATGCATACACCCAAAATCTCACAATTCCATACAAGTATACATACCTCAAAGTCAACATACCCACATGACAAAATAAATTTGAGTTATTCCACATACCTAGGGTGTGTGTACACCCTTTTGTCCACCACTTTAAGCTTGGTTGGCTTGGTTTCTCACACTTGAATTTCCAAACCCTAACATAGACAATACAAAAATATCTAGAGCTCTAAATTAAAATCTAAAACCATAGGTTTTCTTAGAATAACCTAAACTACCTATATCAAAAACAAAAAAATGGGATCTGTGGCCTTTTACCTACTTTTGTCACTATTTATCAAAGTGATGAATTTCCCCACTTTGAGCTCTTTTCTCTAAATTATTGAGAGAATTGGAGAGTAGAGATGATAGATGCTTGAATTTTAGGTATTTTTCTTAGATTTTGGTGGAATTTAGGAGAGAAAAAAGAAGAATTTCATAGAGAAAACACCATGAATGGCATCAGCCTAGGGCTTTTAAGAGAAAGAAGATGACTTAGTCATGTGTAAGGCATGTGCACATATGGGGGCTTTTATATGGGGTGGGTTGGTTTGGGTCAATTGGCCACCAAACCAATTTTTAAGCATTTTAAGGCATTTTTCACTACAAAAATTCATAAAATATTCTACAAGTCTCAAAAATTTCCCATTTCTATTTTAAAATTCCTCAATTAGTGAGATTAAGGCCCACAAAAAATTTCAGGTTAAAATTCAACTATTGACTTTAGGGCACTATTCACCTGCCAGAATAAAAATATTTAGAAAAAATGTCTATCAACCTCAGAAAATTATAATTCCTTCACCATTATACTCTATAGAATTTTTGGGTTTCAAGTTATGATATTTTCGAGACCATCCGGGCATATTCTCGAGTCTCAAAATTGTCCCGACCCGAAATCATTTTATCTCCGAAAATAGTAGTTTATGACCTAAAATGAATTATTGGTTCTGCTAAAATATTTAATTCATTTATTTTCCCTATTTTTAGGCCCATCAAAGCTTTTATGACTAATATGCCAGTCATCGGACTCAAAAAGATGACCCACACCACAGGGAACATCAATTGAGCCCACACAGCACTGTTTATAAGACTTGGACTGTCAGGCATTACGATTCTTCTCCTCTTAAGAAATTACTTGTACTAAAAAGATGAGGATATTGAGTCCATATCTATTCATCGCTTTCCCAAGTTGCTTCCATCGTGTTGTTATAATGCCTCTATAATACTTTCACAAGTGGAATAGATTTATTTCTCTGGTGCTTCACTTCCTTGGCTAGAATTTGCACTAGTTCTTCTTCATATGTCGAATCTGGTTCAACTTGAATCTCCTCTGCAACAATTACATGTGACAGATCCAATTTGTATCTACTTAACATAGATACATGAAAGACATCATGTATCTGCTGTAATTCAACTGGTAAGGCAAGCCTGTATACCAAAGGACCCACCCTTTCAATAATCTCATAAGGTCTAATGAATCTAGGACTAAACTTGCCCTTTTTGCCAAATTAGAGCATTATCCTCTATGGCGATACTTTCAAAAAGACTTTATCTCCCACCTTATACTCGATGTCCCTTCTTTTCAAATCAGTATAAGACTTCTATCTATCTGAAGCTACCTTTAATCTCTCTCTAATGATTTTGACTTTCTCCTCTACATCTCGAATCAAAATCAGAGCCAACTGTCTTGTTTTCTCCTACTTCACTTAACAAAGAGGAGTTCTGCATTAGCGACCATAGAAAGCTTCATACAGTGCCATGCCTAAACTAGCCTAATGGCTGTTATTGTATGTAAATTCTACTAGTGTCAAATAATGATCCCAATTGCCTTTAAACTCGATAGCACAACTTCTTAACATGTCTTTTAGTACCTGTATTACCCTTTTAGACTGACCATCAGTTTGAGGGTGGAATGTTGTACTGTAGGTCAATCGAGTACCTAAGGCTTCTTGTAATTTCTTTTAAAACCCAGAAGTAAATCTCGGGTCTCGATATGATATTATAGCTACGGGCACTCCATGTAATCTCATAATCTCACCAATATATAACTTAGCTAATTTCTCCAGTGAGTAGTCCATTCGTACATGTATAAAATGAGCTATGTTCATCAATCTATCAACGATCACCCAAACTGCATCACATTTACTCCTAGTCATAGGCAATCCCATGACAAAATCTATGGTGATTTACTTCTATTCAGGAATTGCAATCGGGTGTTGCAATCTCGAAAGAACCTATTATTCTGCTTGCACCTATTGACATGTCAAACATCTAGCTACATAATCAGCTACTTCTCATTTCATTCCTGGCCACCAGTAATGAGGTTTTAACCTAAGGTACGTCTTTGTGCTTCTTAGGTACATTGAGTATGGAGCCTTGTGAGCTTCTTTCGAAATATGTAACCTCAGTTCATCAACATCAGGTACACATAGCCCATTCTGGTAGTATAAACTTTTATCCTCTGCTAATTCAAACCCCACTGCCTTCCCCTCTTTGGCTTTATCCACCATCTGTGCTAAATGGGCATATTTCATTTGTGCTTCTTTCATTTGTTGCCTAAAATCAACCTTAACTTGTAATTTAGCTAGTATTGCACCTTATGTAGTGTACTCCAGTCGAGCATGCATCAGCTTTAAAGTAGTTATCATCTTTCTGCTCAAAGCATCAGCAACCATGTTTGCCTTTCCTAGATGATAATCAATCAAGCAATCATAGCCCTTGATCAACTCCATCCATCGTCATTGTCTCAAGTTCAGTTCTTTCTATGTAGGCAAGTACTTCAAGCTTTTATGACCAGTGTAGATATAGCACCTTTCCCTGTACAAATAATGCCTCCACACCTTTAATGCGAACACAATCAAATAGTTTCTTTCATGTGGCTTCAGTTGTCGGAAACATAAGCAATCACTTTTCCTTCTTACATCAGCATGCACATAAGTACATTATATGACCCATCACTGTAGATTACGAACTCCTTACCCTATTCTAGTTGTGTCAAGATAGGAGCTTCTATCAATATTCTCTTTAATTTGTCAAAACTATATTTACACTTGTCATCCCACTCGAATTTCACATCTTTTCTAATTAACCTTGTCAATAGGGTTGTAATCAATGAGAATCCCTTCATGAATCTCTAGTAATACATTGCTAATCCTAGGAAACTTTGAATTTTAGTCACATTCCTAGGAGGATTCCACTCGAATACTGCTTTAACTTTACTCGGGTCCACCTTGATACCTTCCACTGAGGCAATGTGGCCCAAGAATGCCACTTCTTCTAACCAAAATTCACATTTACTAAACTTGGCATACAATTGTTTTTCCATCAAGAGATGTTGTTCATGTTCATCACGAGTCTTAGAATATACCAGGATGTCATCTATAAACGCCATAACAAACTGGTCCAAGTATGGCTTGAATACCCTATTCATCAGATTTATGAATGCTGCCAGGGCATTAGTGAGCCCAAATGGCATCACTAAGAATTCATAATGCCCATATCTAGTTCTAAAGGCTGTTTTAGGGATATCACTCTCCTTGATCTGTAACTGGTGGTACCTTGATCTCAAATCAATCTTAGAGAAAACACTGGCACCTTGTAGTTGATCAGAGAGATCATCAATTCTAGGCAACAGGTACTTATTCTTAACTGTTATTCTATTTAGTTGCCCATAATCAATACAAAAATTGTAGGGATCCATCCTTTTTCTTTACGAACAACACTAGAGCTCCTTAAAGAGACACGCTACACCTGATGAAGCCTTTATCTAATAATTCTTGCAATTATACCTTTAATGCTTTTAATTCTACTAGTGCCATTCTGTAAGGAGTGTTTGATATAGGGTTTACACTAAAGTAGACTTCAATCTCAAAGTCTAACTCCCGATGTGGTGGCAATCTTGGTAACTTATCTAAAAACACATAAGAAAACTTAGATACAATAGGTATCTGATCTAAACATAGGGTCTGGAAACTAGTGTCTACTACTGTAGCTAGAAAAGCTTCACATCCCTTCCTAATGAGCCTCCTGGCTATCATAGTAGAAATCACATTATGCAAGGAATCTCTGTTTCCTAAAACTATTACCTCTCAACCATTTGATGTCTAAAGACTTAACCTTTTCTTCTCACAGTCAATCACTACCTTATGTTCTGACAGCCAGTCCATCCTCAATATCACATTCAACTCATGGAAGTGTAGCTCTATCAGGTTTACTAGAACTATCTAACCCTAATCAACACTATTCACTATCACACTTTGACCTATTAGGTTGCTTCCTTGAAGGTCTAGATCTATACGTTCAGGTTCCAGGCCTGTATCTATTGCTTGTGTTGTGCATATATATGAATGTGTAAATCCTAGATCTATCAAAGCTAGTATAGAAGTATCGAGTAAGGAAAATGTACCAACTATGACATCTGGGGCCTCTGCTTCCTCCTAAGCATAGATATCATATTGTCGTGCCGGAGCTCTGGTTTTTAGTCTACCCCTTTAGCTAGTGGTAGCTTGCTCTTGTCTTGGTGGTCATAGTGGTCTCCCAGCTGTAGTTGTAGTTGAACCCTGTGTCTGGTCACCCTCTATAGACTTCTATGGGCATTCCCTCCTCAAGTGGTCTTATGACACACAAATGAAGCACCCTCCTATTTTCAGTCGACACTGACCCCAATGTTGCTTTTGAGAGGTCTCAGACAAAGGTGCTACACTCCTAGCAGTAGATAAAGGACCAGTGGATGCTTATTGTGATGGAGATGATCGGGGCATAATAGAATAACCCTAGCCAGTTCTCTGTGAAGTAGGCTACCTCTAGGACTGCTATCCCTACTGTCTTTGGGTTACTGACCTAGTTGATTATCCATCTATTTTTTGCTCCCTCTTAGAGCTGAGCTTGTCTGGCCCATAGTAAATGGCCTCTTCCTTTGAAATAGATCTCACTTCTCCTATATTATTTCCTCCATCCTGTAAGCCATAACAACCATCTTTGAAAAATATCAAATCTCTGTTATCATCAACTGCATCCGTATCTCAACATTCAATCCTCTCTTAAATCTCTTACATTTTTCTTCATCGTTGGGAAGGAATTCCACTGCATACTAACTCAAGTGATCAAACTCTTTTTCATACCCAGACACTGATTTTTTGCCCTGCTTAGGATCAAAACTCTTGTCTCTTCTTGTCGACGTAGGAGTCTGGTACATATCTCTTCTTAAATTCTATCTGAAAGAATGTCCAAGTCAGTTCCTCAATAGCCTTCCCTCTCTTCATCCTGTTCCACCAATGATAGGCCTCCTCTTGAAATAGCAATATAGCACACCTCACATAATCAGCTTCTGTATAGTTCAACTCCTCTAAAATATGAAAGGTCCTTTCTAGCCAATATTCTACCGTAGGTACATCGTCTTCTCTCGCTCCTAGAAAGTCCATGGCTCTTAACTTCCTAATCCTCTCTAAATAACTCTTCTGTGGAGTCGGAGGAGCTGGTGGAGGTGGAGTAGTAGTCACCAAATGTACTAGGGCTGGTGTTGGAGTAACTGCTGCAGTCTACCTCAATAAGGTTACAGTCTACTGTAGTAGTTTAGGTGAAGCCTGTGCCTTAAATGTTGGCTGTGGTTGAGGCTGAGGCTGAGGTGGTGGCTGTTGTCGTGCAGCATCACTAGGTTTAGGGTTGCTGCACTCCCCTCTAGCCTATGTATCATTGTAGAAGCATAACTCGCCACCTCTTCATCTTTATCCCGGAGTGTCTATTCACTCATCATATTTTAACTGAAACAAAATAATTGTTCAGCATTAGACAGTGTAGCTTGACTTTAACTGACACCATAAACTCATGTACTCATGTATAAAATGCCTAGAACTGCCTAAACCTACTATGATACCACTAAATGTAACACCCCCTACCCATTTCTACTTGAAACAAGTAAGGCATGCTATTTCCCACTGAGGTCACCCATTCAAGGATTTCCCCAAGGGCCTTTCATTTAACTTCAACTACTTTTGACCTTATTTGACCATACATGCCCTTAAGCCTAATCAAAACATTTATTTTCTTATTACTGTCTATTTTAAATCAATAGAACCCCTACCAGGTGTTATCAGACAACTATGAAAAATTAAGCAGCATAACAACTGCCCTATTGTCTAACCCTAATTTAACCTGCCAAGAAAACACTTTTAAACATA
>CANXYI010427763.1:0-14146 GCA_948208565.1 Hura crepitans | reverse complement strand
GCTTACACTTGGCAGACGGTAGGTTAAACCTTTCTTAACCGTGGATCCAATTGTGAAAGATGAACCGAACAACGAAAAAAATCAAAAGCGGAATAGAAATGCTTGGGACTGGAAAGGGAAAATTACATTATAGAGGAAAAGAGCAACCAGAGGAAGGAGAATAATAGAAAAAGGTTTTATTATTCAAGCCAAAAACTTCCAGTCCAACAAAAAGAGAAGCGAAAAATTGATACCGCTTGATCCTTCCCCTTCAAGGCCACCTCTTCCCCAAATCTCCCCTAATTTATTTATTTATTTTTTAAATTTCCAGGGATTTGCTGTCGTTTGATTCTATTCCACCTGTCGTTTCTGCAATTTTTTTTTTCATGTACACACTTACCAAACCCTGATGGATCAAACTGACTTCTTTATTCGAGATACATAGCATCTAGATTCCAATTCAGATTCGCAAAAAAAAAAAAAAATCAAGTAAACAACGTTGCTTCATGAAGATATCATCTGCTTTGACGCCTCCAGTTTGTGGTGGATTCTGATTTTTTTATTTTGCTACTTAAATGGGCGACCTTCGAGCTTGGTCTCCCGAGCCAAATGTCGCCGTTTTAGAGGAGAGACCGTCATCTTCTTCGTCTTCGTCTTCTTCCTCGTTCTCTAACCAAACGGCTTCGGGTGTTGGTGACGAGTACTGGCAAAGAGCCGAGGTCGTGACACGGAGCATAATAGCCCAGATTCAGCCCACGCTAGTCTCTGAGGAGAGGAGAAAAGCGGTTATTGATTATGTGCAGAGGCTAATTAAGAATTCCGTTGGCTGTGAGGTGATTTAAAGATTTCAATCTTTATGTTTGTTCAACCGGAATTATATTGAGCTTCTTGGATATAATTTTTATGGAGTTTACTGGTGTAAGAATCTATGCTTTTAAATAATTTTTTGTTAGAAGGAGAGTTATGGGGGGTTAATCTAAGTTGCACAATTTTGGAGAGTATTTGAGTTGCCAATCGTTAAGAGTTTATCCATTGACAGTTGTATTAACGGAATCGAGGCATTATTCTGCTAAAAATTGATTTTTAAGTTCATTTATTATTATTATTATTTTGTTCCTATTGCCGCCCGTTAACTGATACTGGTAATAAATTTGCTTCGTCAGATCTTAAAATCTTTTGGCTTTTGTCCTGGTGTCAATATGCTGTTGTGTTGCTCCACATAAGTTATTTTAGAGAGGCATTGTGCTTTTCTAATTCTGTTTTTAATTGTTTCATCATGGTCATTAATTTTTTATCTTAATACTTTATGTGTTTGTTATGAACTTGTTTTGGAAAGTTGGTTCTATTAGGAATACTTTAGTTTGCTATTAATGGTGCTCACTGCATCACATGTGTCTGCTCTTTCTCGAGTGTCTATGTTTGCCATGTGGTTGATGTTTGTAAGTGCGCAAAGGATTCAGTTGGTTGAACTTTGAACATGGCAAAGCTTTTGTTATCTGTTCCAGATGCTGTCAATGGACTTTTTGGTTTGCAAAATTCATCGAACCTATCGAAAAGTTTGCTAGCAGGCTTCAAGGTGTAAATGCTTAAATGTTAAATTAATAGGGAGTCGAGTGAATTGATTGGAAATATTTTGTGGAGCTCATCAAAGGCCACCTTTTTAATAAAAATCATGTAAGAAATATTTTACTTACGAAGTGAATTGTATTTATTAGGGATTCAAAAGAATATATTGATTTATGTAATTTCTTATATTTATTGTTTAGCTGTAGTGTGCCCAAACTTAGTCAAGCCATAGAAATTTGGTATTCTTAAATTACATACGTGCATGTGTTGTGGTCCCAATTTGTGGATTGGAACACCGGGTGATAAATCAAGCTCGTCAAAGGGAGCTTGTACTTTCGACCTCGTCAAAGGGAGTTGCGTACCTTATGACTCTTTAGAGAGAGAGCCCGATCTCTTATACTTTTAATTTTCTGCTTGTTTTATTTTTATTTCTTTTCTCTCTTTGAATAGAGATTATTATTACAATGCTAAGGAATGTCCCCTAATCAAGGCTAAAATATATAGATACTAAAATAAACCTTTTCTAGTCTAGGAAACTAAAATAAAAAGGAAAGAAATCACATTAATTCAATTTATAATCAGCTAGCTAATTTAGGGAACTAAATAGAAAGAAAGAAATCAAATTATTTCTTCCACCAGCTGTAACAGCATGATTACTTGAATTTAAACAATGTCCATACTTGAAATCGAATTGCAATTGATGCTGAGTGCTGACAAGAGTCAAGGCCTTGACGTAGGGAATAAGCTCACAAATCTACAGGGAGAAAGGAATGTGCTTTAATTGTTCACATTGGAGGCAGATTAGGAATCCTATTGTTGTGTAAATATGCGTACATTTGGACACACACCATGGAACAAATGGAGCCTGTTAGATTAGTTCTATCGAGCAAGTTATGTGTTTACAAGAGAATTTTGCTGGAAAGCAAGTTGTGCAATTTATGTGGATTAACTTGCTGAGTTTTTGGTGAGTTAATGAATTTGCTGTATGTGAGTTTGACCAATTCTAGATACATTACAAATTTAGGTGATATCTCCTAGAAATTATTTCCTTCCATCTGCAAACACTATTGCCACCTTGTTAATCAAAATCTTGAAGTAAATATGCTTTGTAGATCTATTGAGTCTTTGGCTCTTGTGCTCGAGCTAGCATGCTCATAGCAATCATTATTATTCTATACTAGGAGTTTTAACAGAAAGCAATACAGTTGTCAATCTTATACTTGTGTTTAACTATTCTGTCATGGTTACAATTTCTATTTTAATCTAGAACAATGCTATGTTGAGACTATTTTTGGAGTATATGGTGGAAAACAAGATTGATGAGAATGCTTTAGTTTACTGTTTATGCCACTCCATGCTACGTCATCTAGTTGATTCCTTCCCTAATAAAAAGTTGACAAGTTGAATGAACTTCATCTTAATGGCATATGCATTGGACCTCATGGAAGATAAACCCTTTTAGACAAGTAATGTTGTAGCTATTAGCCCACAAGGATTTAAGTGACTTAAAAATGCAATGATTGTATTTATTGTTCTCCCATACACTTTTTCACCGTTAATGATTTTTTTTTTTCGTTGAAAGTATAATAAAAGTTTAAGTTAATTTCTAGTTGATGAAATTGGATTCTCTAATATTTTATGTACCCACACACACACACACATATATATATATGTGTGTGTGTGTGTTTAAATTGTCTCTTTGTGCAATATAATTTTCGTCCTGCATGCTTATTACAGTTTGAGTTAACTTGTGCAGTCTCTGAATTTTTTATATGCACCTTTTGTTTTTTCCCCCCATGTGTTTACTTTGTCTAAGCAAATGTTACATGGCACATAAATCGGACTCTATAGCTTATGATTTGATCTAAAAACTATAGTGGCTTCTAACTCATGTTTACTACAGGTATTCCCTTTTGGGTCTGTTCCGCTGAAAACATATCTTCCAGATGGAGATATTGATCTGACAGCATTTGGTGGCATGAATGTTGAGGAGGCACTGGCCAATGATGTATGTTCTGTCCTGGAAAGAGAAGATCAGAACAGGACTGCTGATTTTATAGTGAAGGATGTCCAATTAATCAGGGCAGAGGTTTTCATCTTGACCTTTTTCTTGTTCCTTGGTTGGAATTAATTAAGATTTAATTGCACAAATACTTGTTTACACACACACTTGCAGATATATGAAGAGTGACGTGTAAATATGGCGTCTGAATCACTTGCTTGTTCAAGTATTTATAATTTTTCATTGATTGATTTGATGGTTATGGACTGAGCCAATCAAAAGCATTTATTTTGAGGGAAGGGGACAGTATTTTTTTTTATTGAGAAGCTTAAAGAGGTTTAACTTAAAATTGGATCACTATCTGGTGACATTGTTCTTAAGTGCTTTGTTTGGTGTAAGAATCATGCTTGCTACTGGACCAAGCAGATTATGATGAGCATAATAAGTGGTTTACTAATTTAAACCAGTTGAAGGATAAGCTTTCTTCTGAGTCGGTTGTAGAATTGATGAATTCTCTTTTGTTTGTCAAGGGTGTATTCTTTCAATTGTCCCTATGTCATGAATATACAGCCTCAGTTAGGCTTTTTCTGCTCATATTTCTGATTCAACAGTTCATGAAAAAAATTGTCATTTTGCTGGACTTTTTGGTTTTATTTTCAGTTTAGGCAATACAAATTTTAAAGCTCCTGAACGTTTCAAGTTTCTGTCAGTAAGCACCTATAATTCAGTTTTGTCAAAATCAAGCTCATGGATGATTATGTCAATATTAAGACCTCTTTTCATGGTCGGAATAAAATGCAAGTTATCTTGTTTAATAGCATGATGTTCCAGTTGAAAAATTGCAGAAACTCCTTTTCTCCCCTTTCTTGAACATTTGTATTTATATAAATTTCAGAGAGAGAGAGAGAGGAAATAAAACCAAGTTATCCTCAATTCTTGACCATCTCTTTCTTTGTCTTCCTTCCTCCTATTCCCATCCAACCTCATTGCTTTTTGAGAGCAAAATGAAGATTCAGAACCATGGATGATTATATTCTCCCTGCATCAACCAGTTATGTCTTAGATGGGAACTGCGAGTTGCTTTGAGCATTTGGACTTGATTTTCCTTTGATATGAGAGTTGTGTTCAAGAATTTCCTACTACGGTAAGAGTCCAATATAGAAGACTTTTTTCCTTAGGGAAGTTGGGGTACATAGAAAAAAACATAATTTTTCTAGTATTTAGGTTCTTTAAGACTTAAGCTTGTGTGTGATTGGTTCCGAACTGGTTTGATTTTATGTTTGTTGGGGAAATGAAGAACTCTTGAGTTTTGAGTTCTATGATCAATTAAGGTTGAGAATAGAAGAAAATGGAGAAATGATAAGATTACATGTTAATTTATTTTGGTCTGATTCTCTTTCTCATTGTATTTGGATCTAAAAGAGATGAAACTTGTTAGCTGTAATTGTACATTCTTGGATTTTCTGAGGGTTTTCTTTTTTACATATTCTTATATTAGTATTTCCTTGTTTAACTGATTATTTCCTCTTTGAATGTAGAGAGTGATTCTTTGATTATTTTGGATGCTCTTTTTAGTGATTTTGGGAGCTCAATTAGGTAGATATTTGTTCTCTTTCAGTGTATTTTGTTCTGTTTCACTTCTGCTTATAAAAGAGGAAAAGAAGAAACACATACAAGAGGGTAAAAGCGAAGAAGGAAAGAAAAAGAGAGTAATTGATTCATGCATAACTTAATGCTCACGGATAGGCATGTATAAAAGCATTTTAAAAAATGGGGTTCACTATACCATTCATGGAATACACATTTTAAAGTTGGTTCAATAGAGAGAAGAAGAAAATGGTCCATGTGCTCAATATAATGAAGTGGAAGTATGGTGTCTCAATAACACAACTTGAAAACTTCAAGGGCTATAAAATGTGCTTGGCCTTCAATTTATTGACTTTGATCTGTTTTCTTCCGTGTTGCCTCCTCTGACATTGTTGAAGATGGTTATTGCATTAAGCTTCCAACATTTTGGTGGATCTTGGTAGTCCGTTCATTCCTTGTTATTGGTTATGGCATATTTGACCATGTTTCGTATAGTGGGAAGTGGACGTACCCTTGGAGAAGCTTTGCATCTAACTATTTACTTAGAGGAATGTACTTTGTCATGATCAGTTGATCAGTTATCTTGGATGTGTACAGAGGTCATTAATGCATGCTCTGTTATTTGTTTCCTCATTACACTGCTAAAACAATTCCATCACACATTTATTTAGAGATGGCTTGAATAAATAATATGGCTTATTAATTATTATTCAAATTATTTTGTCATCAGTCTCTTTGTTAGATCTAATCAACCTGCAATTGTAACCAGCTCCAAGACTATTGGTTTAATTATTTGAGGTTGCTGTTCAGTTATAGATTGAATTATATTCTTTTTGTGGGGGTTTAAAGTGATTTTTTTTCTTAGTAAAAAAAAAAAAAAGAAGCGTATGTTTTGTTTTCTTCTTTGACTGAGAGTATATAGTTAAAATTGGAATTCATTTTTAACTCATTTTGGTGTCAATTATACACACACACGCGCACACACACACACACACTAGTAAAAGTGCACGTGGCTAATATTTTTAATTAAATTTAGTATATATTTATTTGACTCTTCAAACTTGAAAAGTACTTTTTTTTGGGTCTCCGTTGAAATGCCTCTTGATAGCATCACATATAATTGCCCATGCAAAAAAAAAAAAAATATAGCTCTAGCAAATAAACTCCAATATTTAGTATTATTTGTCTTTGTGCCTCGTTTATTCGTTTATATAGAAAAATTGTTGACTTAAAATAGGAATTTAAATATTCTATTCAATAAATTTAATAATTTAAATAAGTAAACATATATGAATTTAAATATTATATTCAATAAATTTTTAATAGGCTAATTAGGCAAATATTTTATTTAGTAAATTATCTTACAAAATATATTGTTAAATATGAAAAATGCTTTTTTCCATCACCATTCTATGCCTTTAGAAGTGTGATAAATGTTCTAAATATTATAAAGTTGTTTTAGTTTTTTGTCTAGTAATAAATCTTTCGATCTAGTAGATTTCTCATTTCTAATAAATTTATTTTATTAGTGTCCTGAAGATCACAGAGATATTTTAATTTCTTATTTAGTAATACATTTTTCAATTTAGTTCAAATATAATTTTTTTATGAGAATTAAATACAAGTATAAGGATATTTTAGTCCAAGAAAAGTTTGTTTATGTTGCTTGCGTGCATGTATGCCCTTCACTAGCATCTATCGTCGGCATTTAAAATGACCGAGTCTTTTTTTATGCAGGTTAAGCTTGTCAAATGTCTGGTACAGAACATTATAGTAGATATCTCCTTCAATCAGCTAGGAGGGCTTTGTACTTTATGCTTCCTTGAGCAGGTAGCACCTCTGTAAAAGTTCACATTTACCTGATGGTGATTTTTAAGCTATTATTTACTTATTATCTCTGAGAAGTTTAATGGTCATTTCTTTCTGAACATGTTTTTCCTTATTAACAAATGTTCTAATTCTGAGTTAAAAACTTGTGAAATGTACATGCCTACATAAAGTTTGGTCATCTCAACATCTAAATAAGAAAAGTTATTGGATGCTTTGTACTGTTTGTGTTTTAAGCTCCATCTGGTTCAGATGTCCCCCCTCTCTCTCTCTCTCCTCTCCCGCATCCCCAACCCTCGAAGGTGTTGCAGTTTATTTTGTTTCGTGAGTCAAGAAAAAAATGCATTTTGCATTTGCTGGTGGACACAGTTTATGTTTCTGAATTTTTATTTTAATTATTAGGGATATACTATAAGTTCATAGTGCTGTAACACTGTCCCTCTCTCTCTCTCTGCGCCCCACAAACATGTACTTGCATTTGTGCATGCTTCAAGGAACTTCACTTTGTGAATGCCTGATTAGGATTTGCAGATTCATATTGCCTCTGAATTGAGTCAGATGTCAAATGTATGCTTAGAGTGGATTAGATCTTCTATGTTATCTTCCTATTGAAGTTGATGTCTCTTCTGCTGATTATTTACAGGTTGATCGCCTAATTGGTAAAGACCATCTTTTCAAACGTAGTATTATACTGATTAAGGCCTGGTGCTATTATGAGAGCCGAATCCTTGGGGCTCATCATGGCTTGATATCTACCTATGCTTTGGAGACTTTGGTCTTATATATCTTCCATCTCTTCCATTCATCATTAAATGGTCCTTTAGCTGTAAGTCTGGTAATTTTTTCGGTTACATTGTGCTATTTCTGGTGCAAATGTGACTCCTTTGCATATAATGTGTTACAGGTTCTCTATAAATTTTTGGACTATTTCAGCAAATTTGATTGGGACAACTACTGCATCAGTCTGAATGGCCCGGTTCGAATCTCCTCACTACCAGAAGTTGTGGGTGAGCAAATATAATTTCACATATGATCCCGGTATATTGGTGTTTGTCTTGATTAATAGAGCATTTATTGTCCGTCTCTTTTGCAGTTGAGGCACCTGACAATGGTGGATGTGATCTACTGCTCAACAGTGATTTTCTCAGGGAATGTGCAGAAATGTTTTCAGTTCCTGCAAGAGGATTTGAGACAAACTCACGAACGTTCCCTCCAAAGCATCTTAACATAGTTGATCCATTGAAAGAAAATAACAATCTTGGTCGTAGTGTGAGCAAAGGTAAAATTATTCCCTCTAATTGGATGGAGGCCTCCTTTTTCTTTTTCTTTCCTAATTTGAAGGATATATCAAGATCATATATTCTCTTAAACATTGAGTTGGTATGAAATTTGGTAGATTCCTTTAAGATCTTGATCTCCTTGTGTCTTCAAATTGCATTAACCGTTCCTGGAATCTTTGAGCTCCATCTTTAATATCTTTGGATAGACCTAGTTAAGTACAAAAATAGTCCATAATAAACACTAGAGTTCTCAGTTGTCGCCTACTCACTATGTGGATGCAAATGAAATTTCCTTTGTACATCAATTGTCAATTGTTAAAAGTCTCTTGCTAGAAGTGACCCATGCAACGTAAGTAGAAGACAGTTTTAGTACTATTCCAATTAAGCCTTCAAGGCAAGAAACTTTTATTTGCTCCTTAGCTGGAGGTTTTCACTAAAAGGAATCCAAATTTAATCTTTGCAGCCACATGTACAAAGGATGCATCTAGCTCAAGAATGTCTGTCACCTGATTAGGGAATTTTCTTTTAAAAAGTTTGGACCCAGAACACTCAACCTTTGTTTATGTCAAAATAATTGCCAACCAAATATTTGTTAAGTGAAACTGACGGAGAAATAAATTGTGGACCTGCGTCTTAAAGTTGATTTCTATGAAGTGATAAATCATCTCAACATCACCTAAAAAAATGCATCACATCATTGTTTATTTCTTTTGAATTGAAGTAAATATAAAATAAGAAACGAAGATGTCTCTTTTGAAATTTAATATCTCTCGTTTTCCTCATGGGAACTTTTCAAGCTTACTTTTGACCTTGTTGTCTCCTTAGAATCAATAGAAATGCATCAGAAATAGGCATTTGGTAAGAATTGGCATAGTGAGAAATGATGGAATTATCATGAAAAGGGGGTGAAAAGCTTGAATAAAATCCCCATCCAACCCAGCAACCTGAAAAACTCATTTGACAATCTTGCCTTTTGGCATTATAAAGTATCTCATTAGAAACTTTGAAACAAAGATGAAGCAAAAGAGAGGAAGAGGATCCATTTGCCTTTGACCTATCCTGATCAGAAAAAGTTGTTGGACAAAAGCTTTTGCTTGAGTGGAGCATTTTTCCAACAAAATGCCTTCTCTTCCACTTTTCCCAAAGCCTTATGATGTCAAAGAATATTTCAGAGGTTTTAGTGAGAAGCTCTACAGTCTCAAAATTTTCTCCTAAAGCATGATTCACTGGTTGACTAGTGAAAGAAACGTCAATAAATAATTGTTTACAGAACTATTATTGATATTTCCTTACTTTTTCTCCTGCCCTCCCTTAAAAACCAACCAAGCAAACAAGTTGTGAATGAAACCTAGTGGTTGAGTGTCTATCATGTTTTACTTAGAGGGTAAGGGTTTAAACCTGAAAGCCTGCTCACATTTCCTTGTACAGGAAAAAGCAGGTATTTGCTCAAGCAATCAATTAGCTGCAACATTTAGACATTGCTTTTTTTTTCTTTTTTTTTGGCATTAGAGGTGTTTTTTGAGGAACCATGATGGTGTCAAAACCACCAAAAATAATTTCCTACTTCCTAAAACAAAATAAATTGTATGTAGGGTGAGTAGAATTGATTCCATGGAGATTGATGTTGATTAAATCCTTTGAGAACCAAAAAATTAAACAAACAAAAACAAAGGGGGGGTTTGGAATACTATAAAGAAAAATTAACTAAGCAACAATAACTAGAAGGCAATTAATATCAAGTAGGCAATCAATATAGGTAAACATTCAACCAAAGGTGTAATATCGGTTCTAATTCGTTAGATTGATAATTGATACAAAGATATTTCTAAATCCTTTTCCTACAAATCGGTTATAGTTGTTGGAGATGCTCTTGACAACCAATCCTTAATTAATAAATTAAATAAACGATGCTCTATATTTAACCACTTATTAACATCCAACCTTGAAGATGCTTCTAAAATTAATTATTGATAGCATTAAAAACTAGAATAACTCTATTCAAATCAACAATCTCAATCGTGTGGGTTGTTAAAATCATATTATGTATCTTCTCAACATGATTAGAAAACCTACCGTAATGAAATTGTGTTAATTGCCACTATTTTTTAGCTAATTTAATAATTAGAAAATTGGATCAACTAATTGTCAGCAAGTTATTGAGTCGATTGATCAAGAATGACAATATAAATTAAATGCAGAAAATACATACATGCAGAAAAGGAATAAAGAAGAAAGAGAAGAGTTGATTAGATCTCACAATCTACGAATCAAGAACTTCAATTGACCTTTGGTTGAACTAAGAGTTCAGTTACTCATTGACATAGAAGAAATTTGCCAAGAAATTACAGAGTAGAAATTCCCGGCTGAAAGACACAGACAGACTAGCTCAAGAACAATTTATCCCTTTAAATCTCTAATTTTTCCAAACTTCCCAAAAAGAACCCTAATTTAAAAGGGAAACAAGATGAAATAGTCTTTTAATCTATCTAGGAAACTTAAAATAAAGTAAACCCCTCAATTTCTGGTGATTTGGTGAAGTTCAGAATCTCCCGCATTGCTAAATACAGAGCGGACCCAACTTTAAAGCCATTAGGTCGAAATGACCTGTTTTGGAGAATTGTCAAATTTGTAGATAGCACCATGCCCGAGGCTTAACACTCAACTTTTTAGCTCTTTTGCACCATTTTTCTCCATCATATATCCTTCGTTGTGCCATTACAAAAACACTACGAAATACCCCAAATTAGCAGTATAAAATTCAATTTTACTATAAAAATATATAAATAAAGAGCTATATATGCTTATTATCATATTAGGATGATAAACTTGTCTTTGAATTGAATAAAAGCCATCCATTTACAAAGAATCACTGTTACAAATATAACATGTCTTTAGGGGGTGTGCAGATCAGAGCACTGGTTCCTGCATCGGGAGTGGATTTGATAAGAGTCGTAGCAGAGTTGAGAACTAGCAACTACTGTTGGAAGATGGAATGTGGGTCGGGCCAAAACCGGATCCGATCCGAACAACCCGAAACTTGAAACCATTTATATAACCAGACCTTTCCCAAAATTATATTCGGAGCCCGACTCGAACAACCAAAATTCCTAATTAAAAAAAAAAATTCACTTTTTTATACCTTATAAGCCATTCCATATCACATAAATTACAATTTTAATAAAAATTTACAAATAAATTCAACATATAAATCTCAAAATTAATATAAAATATAATTATTTTATATATGTAATTGACAAATTAAAAATAAGTTTTTTTTATTGTTTGGTTTTAACTCAAAGAAACCACCCATAAACCCCAAATTTGAAAATTTTTAACCTGACCTGACCCGGCCTGAATAACCCAAATAACTCAAGAAAATCGGTTTGAGTTGGCCCCTTTTGCTCACCCCTACATATCCTTTATTGCAACTTCCAACGTGGACTCAGAATTATTACCCTTTTTGAGTGATTGTATTCAAGAAAATACTTTTACTTCCCCTTGTCTCGAACCAATAGTCCAATTGTCCCCTTTTGATCATTCCTAAAATATAGTCCACTTACTATTTGCATCCTATAGTTAATTTATGAATTACCTATACTCCCCCATTTAATTTCTTAGTAATCAATAAATTTTCATTCCAAATAGAACTTAAAACAATGTGATATTAATGCCCTAACTTTATATCTCTCCATTTATATACTTCACTTAGGGTGAAATTTGTTTGTGGCTATTTTCATTTTCAACTTTATTACAAATATTGGTCTTTATTTCGCTTTTTACAACAAAATAATTATACATGATATAAATGAAGGGCATAATGGTATCCATAGTTAAAATTATGTCTTATAACGATAGAACCTAACTTTTCTTAAACTATGTGAAAATAGAAATGGGACTATTGTTTTGGGACAGAGGGAGTATAATCTTTCTTTTCAATTGCCTTTCTCTCACATACACACAGACAAGTGATAAACTTTCATGCCAATTTGTATTTATACACAGAACTTCAACATAACCAGTTGTAGCCCAACTCTTTAAGTTATTAATTGCAAGTGTATTAAGTGGTATGAAGATGAGACCACTTCTGTTTCCAGCAATTTTCCTGTTGAGAGCATTACATAAATCAAAAACATGCTGATCTAATACTTCTCGAATTCATGATGGTTAAATTTTATTTGATTTATGCAGGAAACTTTTACCGAATAAGAAGTGCTTTCACATATGGGGCCCGAAAACTTGGGCGGATACTTTCTCAGCCTGGAGAAAGCATAGCTAATGAACTTTGCAAATTTTTTTCGAACACTTTAGAAATGCATGGAAGTGGACAGAGGCCTGATGTTCAAGATCCTGCAAAATTGGATGGACAGCATGAGTTTGGACCTGCATTGTCATTTTCTGGTGCAGAGTCATCTCAAGAAGATCAGACAATTTGTGAGTTGGAATCTTCTGATTCGAGTGGCATAACTAGAGAATGCAGATTGGATCATGAACAACCGTTGGGTGGAGGAAATGGCAAGGTATCAATGAGGAAAATGAGTTTGAATAGAACCATTGGGGAACCGCCTTTGACTGCAAATGGATCTGCAGTTTCAGAATTTCGTACCTCTGGTGACGCAAAAGACCTCGCAACTTCTAGAATGCAGGGTCTTTCAATCTCAAATGATTTACTTAAATCTTCTTCTCCAAGTGTTGAAGAGAGTATAACCCCTATAGGTAAAGTACATTGTGCACCTCATCTCTATTTCTCTGGCTCTGCCATGGGAAATGGGGAAGCAAGAAATGGAAATTTAGAGTGGAAACATCAAGCAAGTTCTGACTTTATGGAGAAGAGAGTCTGTTCTGGGTTTTTGCCGGCACCTCCTGAGAATGAGGTCTGTGCTATCTCTTATGGCTTGGATGACAAGCAGTTGATTGGTAGGCATGAGATTTTATCCCCTGTTGGATCAACAAACCTTCCATCGCTTTTCTGTCCAATGCCTTGGTCCTCTGAAGACCCTTATACTGGCCATTGCGGCAATTGGATCTGCGCTGCTAGAAGTTACGAAACCTTGAACTTGTTGGCAGATCTCAGTGGGGATTATGAGAATAATCTGAACAGTTTGCATCATGGTCGGTGGTGTTATGGGTGCGCCTATAGTGCATCTGTTCCTTCAGTGTCTCCGCAATTGCTCTCTCAATTCCAGGGTAAGAATTCGTGGGATTTAATAAGAAGATCAATGCAGTTTAGGCGGAATATGATATCTCAGATTAATGCCAGTGGTGTTGTCACTAGACCAGTTTTCTATCCCATGAATGCGCCCTTGCTTGCTGGTGCAGCCTTTGGTGTGGAAGAAATGCAAAAGCCACGAGGAACAGGGACATTTTTTCCTAACTCGGTATACTCATCCTTCGGTCTATGTATGTTTGAGCATTTGACTTTGTTGAAAACTTGATACTGAGAGGAGCCAGCTTGATTTCCCAAAATTTTGAATATTTCAGCATTTGGCGACTGCCGTTGTTTTATTAAGTTGAGCCCTTATCATCTCAAATTGGTTTCTTTAAATTCTTGCAGAACCATTACAGGGATAGGACCATCACAGGTAGGGGAAGGAATCAAGCAGCAATAAGGTCTCCTCGTGCCAATGGGCGCAGCACGATTTCACAGGAATCAAATTTAGTAGAAAGCAATTTCCGTGACCATGAGCTGGCACCAGCACAATTTCACATCCAGCATGGTAGTGGAAAGTTTATGCCTTTGGATCATCGTCACAATGGTTCTCTTGAAGTGAAACATTGCCCTAATTTGAATGGTTCAATGCATCTGTCAGAGAGGACTGTAGAATTAGGGTCAATTGGGCATCTAGCACCGGGAGCCTCCTCAACAGAAGGTGGTAGGCAGCCAGACCTGGGTTCTTCAGCAGCTCAC
>CANXYI010427761.1:0-10563 GCA_948208565.1 Hura crepitans | reverse complement strand
TGCAATAATCAAGTTAATGGGGTTGTAATCATTGAGAAACCCTTTACGAACCTTCTATAGTACCTAGCCAATCTTAAGAAGCTTTGAATTTTAGTCATAGTCTTAGGAGGCTTCCATTCTAATACAGCTCTAACTTTACTCAGATTGACCCTAATGCCTTTTGTTGATGCAATATAGCCTAAGAAGGCTACTTTAGTTAACCAAAACTCACGTTTACTCAACTTCACATACAACTATTTTTCTCTCAAGGTCTGTAACACAATTCTCAAATGCTGCTCATACTCTTAATTCTTAAAGTACACTAGGATGTCATCTATAAAGACTATGACAAACTGCTCCAATTATGGCTTGAAGATTCTGTTCCTAAGGTCCATAAAACTTGTAAGGCCATTGGTGAACCCAAATGGCATCATTAAGAACTCATAAAGCTCATATCAGGTGCGAAAAGTAGTCTTTGAGAGTCAGATTCTTTAATTCTCAGCTTATGATATGTTGATCTTAAATCTATCTCAGAGAACACACTAGCACCTTTGAGTTGATCAAAGAGATCATCAATTCTAGGCAATGGGTACTTATTCTTAATTGTCACCTTATTTAACTGTCTATAATCAATGCACTATTAAAGTGACCCATTTTTCTTTTTCACAAAGAGCACTGGTGCTTCCCATGAAGAAGTATGGTTTAATGAAGCCTTTATCTAATAACTCTTGCAATTGCACCTTCAGCTCCTTTAATTATGTAGGTGTAATCTAGTACGGGGTAATGGGCATAGGAGTAGTACCAAAATACACCTCAATTTCGAAGTAAAGCCCTTGTGGTGGTGGCAATCCTAGTAGTTCATCTGGGAATAGATCTAAAAATTTTGACACTATTAGTATTTGACTGAGGCTCGATTCTTCTTGGCTTGTGTCAACCACATAGGCTAGGTAAGCCTCACATCCTTTCCAGATAAGCCATCTCAATATTAAAACTGATATAATGTTGGTTAGAAAGTTTTGATCACTAATTACTATCACCTCATATTCCTCGATTGTTCTGAGGGTAAGCCTTTTCTGCTCACAATCAACTACCACTCGGTGTTTAGACAACTAGTCTATACCTAAAATGACATCGAACTCATTGAAAAGGAGTTCAATAAGGTTAGTTGGAAATATGTGTTTTTGCATTACTAGAGGATAGTTTTTATACATTCTATTCACGATCACATTCTATCTAATATGGTTGCTAACCAAGATGTCTATATTCATGGGTTCAAGTTTTAAACCTCTATTCCATACTTGTGTGGTGTAGATGTATGAATGAGTAGATCCTAGGCCTATCAATGCCAAGACATGTACATCAAATAAAGAGAAAGTACTAGTAATAATGTCGGGTGCTTCAGCTTGCTCGTGAGCTCGAATAACATACTAATGAGTTGGTGCTCAAGCCTTTGACCTAGTTCTCTAACTAGTACCTAGCTTATCATTCTTGTTCTCCTTTTGACCTCTACTAGGTGCTAGAGAATAGGCCTATAACTAGATAACATCTACCTACTTTTTGGGGTAGTCCCTCTAGTAATGATCTCTGGATCCATAGATGAAGCACTCTCCTTTTCTTGTTTGCTAACATGGTCTCTAGTGTTTCTTATTGCATGGCCTATACACTAATGGTACACTTCTTGCCATAGATACTGAAGCACTAGTGGCTTGGTGTAGAGGTTGAGGCCTACATTAAGATGCCAGACCTGACCTTTATGTCTGGCTCTATCTCTGGGACTACTGTGGGGCCTAAGAACACTTTTGCTTCTTGCCGACAACAGATGTTGAGCTCATCTATCACATAGTGAAAAGCCTTTTCTTTTGGAAGATTTCTCTCTTTTCCTTCACCATCTCCTCTATAGCATATGTTGCTAACACCCGAAAGGAAAATTCTCAAATCTTTATAGTTACTATTTGCATCCTTAACTCTATATTAAGGCCCTTTTTGAACCTTTTACAATGCTCTTCTTCAGTGGGCACAAATTCCTCTGCATACTTGTTCAATCGGGTGAAATCTTTTTCATATTCTAACATAGACCTATACCCTTACTTTAGATCTAGGAACTCCTACCTTTTCTTGTCTAGTTAAGTTTTTGATATATATATATCTCTTTCAAAACTCCTAGAGGAAGAAACCCTAGGTAAGGTCTATTGTAGCCTTCCTCTCACTAGTGATGTCCCACTAGTGAAAAGTTTCCTCCTAGAGAAGTGAGGTGGCACACTTCAAATTCTCCTCTATGGTTTACTCTAACTGCTCCAAAATCCTCATTGTCCATTCTAGCTAGTACTCAGCCCTAGCAGCATCATTCTTAATTGTTCCTACAAAATCTGGAGCCCCTATTTTTTTACCCTCTCTAGATAAGTCTTTTATAATGCTGCTGGTTATAGGGGTTATGCTAGGGCTGGTAGTGGTGGTGGTAGAGCAGCAACTACAGTAGTATGCCTGAGCAAGTTAAAAATCTATTGCAGCAATGCTAGTGAGGCTTGTGCCTATGCCTATACTTGATGGGCTACATCACTTGGCACTGGTTTGGTTGTGCTTGCTTCTGGCCTATGAATAATCATCGGGGCATGGCTTGCCACCTTTTCCCCTAGTTCTAATGCAGTCCATTCACTCATTGTGACTCACCACAAAAGAATAAACAATTAACCTCATACAATATAGCTTTATTAGGCACAAAACCCTTGATAGTGGCACTCATGTATACCATGCCTTGGAATACCTAAGCCTGCTTTGATACCACTTAGTGTAACACCCCCTACTTGATCCCTAATGGAACCAGATAAGATATGCTAGTTCCTAAAGGTTACCTATTTTATTTTCTACCCCATATGCCATTCACTTAAATTTTAGGGACCCGTATACTCAGCTTACTGTTTCACACTGTTTTATTGTTGCCCCATTCTATTCTTTTTATCATGACTATAATTAACTAAGATGACCACTTTATTTGATAGTTATTAAATTTATCAAAATTTTGACAGCATAACGGCTACCCGGGTGAAAAACTAAAATTTTAAACTATGTAAAAGCACTTATATATTCATCATAACCCACCACATACCTTTTGGACCCATCTAGTCCTGTCATTATTCATTCACATCACAACATTAGACATACATAGACTCTCAAACCCATACAATTTGATAGCACACAAGCATATATATATATATATACACGTATCAATTCATATCCCTATTTTATAGTTATAGATTGAGTGGTATCAAAATTTATACATATAGCTCAAAACCCTAGGCCCTGAACCCTATGTACATGAGTGCCCTAGCTATATACATACAAAAAGATACAAGATGTATAACCAATAGATGGTCGTTAGCTACACTACAGATGTTGAGGTTGAGTGACATTAATGTCTTCTACCTGTACATAGGGACACCCATACACTGAGTATAAACTTAGTGGTGAATTTAATGTAATATGTATTGAAGCATGCAACCATACAATAAGCACATGAAATGCAACTCATATGACCATGCACTTTCATGTAATTGTATTCTCAATCATGCACTAACCAGTCTTTATAAGCATAGATTAATAGTTCAAATCATTTTAGCATTCTTGCTACCGAGACTTTATTTCTCTGTTCTTATTTAAACTAGTTACATTCCAAGAGTTCTAATTTTCATGTTGTGTTAATTTTCTTCTCTTATATCGATTAGGCCTATACTAGAAAGACTACACTTTAAGGCACCTGATAATAAGATCCAAGTTGTGCAATACATTGTAGACCTCGATAGCTGCACTTACCCATTTCCACCCGATAGTAAGGATCAATCCATAAGAACATCCCAAATTAGAGTGGCAAGGATTAGTCCTGGTGGACCTTCCAATAGTAAGGATAGTAGTGATCAGCCTCGTGGGACCTCCCAAATCCCTAAAAGGTGGGTAAGCAGGGATTAACCCATATGGACCTTTCAATACCCAGATGTGCAGGGCTCTTTATCAGAACCTCAACAGTTGCACACATCATATCATGTACACATGCAATGATCCACATGGGCCAGTGCCCATAGTATCTGTTACACTCTTTAATTGATAGGTCAACCTATGTAGTTGGTGTCTAATAGATATGGGCAAATACTAATTACCATTTTTATGTTCCTAGTTATCCCAAATAGTCTGTTGTCATTAGAATTGGAATTTTTAAACATTGGGTAGTATTTTCTAAAAATTGGGTTAAGCTAAAAATCTTCTTTTCAATAGGATTTTCTTAGTTTTTGAGTATGGTATTTTGGATGCTTTTGGGTAATAATCTAAGATGATTTATAAAAATGTTAAAAGTGTAAATTAAGGTAAAATTGAGAGAAAGAATAAGTGAATTTATGGGAGTCTTTAGATAAGGAGAAAGAAAAAGATGAACCATTAGATTAAATATTTAAATTTTTTTAAAATGAGAAGTTAAAGCCTTTAAATATGGTTAAAAGATGAATAGTTTTCTTCCTTCTTCCTCATTCAACTTGATGCCTTCTTCCTCTCACTAAGCCACCATTTCTTTCATTCTTCTCCTAATCTCATGCTTGAAATCCACTTCTAAGCCATCACTCTAATCTTTCATAGCCTTCAATCATCTCAATTGGAAGAAAATATGGAGAACTAATAAGATTTTTAGTTTTATAAAAGAGGTGAATAGTGTCACATTTTTGCTAGAGGTAAGATTTCCTTGATTTCTTATTTTTCTAAAGGTTTAGATATGCCCAAAAATACATTTCTCAAGTTAGATTAGGTTTTAGATGCATCTATAATTTATTATGAATTTTTGAATATTTTTCCTATGATATGTATGTAGAGAAAGAACCTTAAAGGAGAGAGAAGAGGAAAGACAAGTTTGAATAGGCTTAGTGGTGTGAAAAAGCTTATTTTTATAAGTGTAATCCATATAATATACATTGAATTATAAAACCCTAAAGTTAAAGAAGGTGTGTGTGTATGTGTTTACTATGGATGTGAGTATTTATGGCATAATAATGAAATTTATGGTTTTATGATATTGTAAGTGAATTGAATTATATGTAAATAGTGAGAAATAAATGATTTGAAGGGTTGGTTTGGTGTTAGCCAATGTCTCTTAATGATGCCTAAGTGTTAATATGAGGAACTATAGTTTGTTAATGCATTATGTGATGAATGTATGCTTAATTGTCAATATTTGATCTTATAAAGGAATTTGTATATATATGTTAAGTGGCGGCCGAATGGTTGGAATATGTATATCCATGTGATTAAGTTTAATGATATGATGAAAAAAAATAAAAAAGAGGTTAGTAATGACACCTTGTATGTTAAGCTCATAAATATGTATATGAAGATATTTTAAAAGTGGAATAATGATAACTAGAGTATGATGTTTATGTATGCTTAAATGCCTAGTTATAACTTATGATGGTCATGTATGAACATGGAATGGCTTTTTGCATTAAGGTTTATATTATAATGATATTATATATGGTAATAAGCTTTAGGCATAATATAATGATATAGCCAAACTTTTCTTGATGTATTGTATGTTTGAAATGTTTATGTGTATATAGATATGTTGTGATTAGTGTTGTATGTTTGTTAATAATGAGTAATATGGCCTAATGTGAGAATATGTAAGATAATGGTTTGAGTATCAAGAAATTAAAGGATATGGGTTCATAATGTCAAGGTTGGCCATATTGTTTAATGAGTAAAACCTAAATGATATTGTAAGAGTACTCATGAAATAAGTAATGTTACATGTTATGGTTGTGGTTGGCAAATGTAATATGCCTAATATGCTAATGATACATGTTGGATAACATAAAATAAAGTGAGATGAATTGAACTTTAATATTTTCCTTAAGGTCATTTGTTGACCTAAGTAAATGTAAAAATACATTAAATCCATATTAAGAAGGCAAAACAAATTTAAAAATAGTGATTTGTCCATATGGATAGACAATTTAGACTGGATAGGTTAACTAGTCAACTAAGGATAGATAGTAGCTGCTAGGGCACCTCGATGCTTATAAGTCTAGTACATTAGTTGTAGGGTCCCATGGGGCCACTGTACATGCATAGGTCTAGTACTATAGCTGTAGGGTTTGAAGGATCACTATACATACATACATATATTTATATACACAGAGGTTTAGTGTAGTAGCTAAAAGGTCCAATAGGGCTACTATACACATATAGGTAGGTGTAGCCATCATGAGGTCTTAGTGGCCACTGCATATTATGACTTAAGTTGTTAAATAGTCTTATTATCCAATTTTGGAGTGAGTGTATTCTAGGTGTAGGCATAACAATGATAAATAAAATAAATAAGCATAACTAAGGAATGGAAATAATTAGTTGGATTATTAATATCTAGTTTATTTAAGAGGTATGCTATGATAGTTAATCTTATACTTTGAATGTTTTGGACAATTATGTTTATGTGTGAATTTTTATAAGATATAGAGGTATAATGCTTGAAATAATTACCATGCTATGTTTAATGGCTTTGTACTATGAATGTTATTAATGCATGAATGCATGTGGCTATATAAGTATATTATATCGACACACCACTAAGCAATTCACTTAGCACATCATTTTTATTTACGATGGTAGGTAAAAGAACTTGGTTAGAGTCAAAGCCTGATATCTATAGTAGATGAAAAGAAGAATACTTTTGGTATTTTGTTGTTCTATATATATTATATGATGTATTTAAATAATGGCATTCATATGAGCATAAGAGGGATTGGGATAATATAGGTTGTAATTGATTTTCTAACTTTGAAAATAAGTTTAAACTTTACTTTGTACTTGTATGATATCTTTTCCTATTGTATATTGTTGTATTTGTGTTGATGATTTGTAGGGTTAAAAGAACTAATATAGGGTTGAGATATGTTTGATATATAGAGAAGTGTTGCTTCAAACCTACAAGTTAGTATTTATTTTGGGATAGTGTCCCGATATAGCTGTTATATTATTTGATTTTTGATATGAGGATTCCTAAAATTGTTTTTAAGACTAAAAAGTGAATTTTTTTTTATGAAGGCAAGATTTCATAAAATTATACATGAGTGAATGTTGTTCAACAAAGTTTTAATTTGTATAGGTTTTTCAATAAAGTAAGTTCAAATATCGATTTATGTCTCGCACCTTATTCAAGTATGATGAATACAACATGTAAAAGGTGTCACATTTAGTGGTATCAAAGCTCTAATTTAGGCATTCCTTAGTATTTAAAGGCTACATATGAATGCCTTAGGTCTTGAAAACATGCACCATATAATAATATGATATTGAGGCTTATAATTTGTTCTTTGTCCTTTATAGGTTAAAGATGAGTTCTTAGTTGGACAAGGGGTCGCTAAGGCCAAGTTTGTTTTTAGAAGTAATACTAGGCAGGCATCTTTAGTGGCACAAGTATCGCCAGTCTTCCTTTGAGAGATATTGTAGCTATTAAGATAGGCCATAGCAATAGCACCACCACCACCTCTACTAGTTTAGCAACCACCACCAACAACTCATGCTCTCCAAATGAAATACTTAGAAAGGATAAAAAAGATAAGAGCTGAGGATTTTAAGGGTGAAGGAGTGACAAGTGTTGATAAGGCAGAGTACTAGTTAGATCGGATTGTTCAGATCATGTGGCACCTAAAGTGTACTCCTAAAGAGAAGGTCATTTATGCAATTTCTCTTTTATAGGAGGAATCCATTAAATGGTGGGAGGCCTTGACTGAGTATAAGAATGAGGCATATTTGACATGGGATTTCTTTCGAGAACAATTCCAAAGGAAGTATATCACTAAACATTACCTAGATACTAGAAGAAAAGAGTTTGCAGATCTAAAACAAGGTCAGAGATTTATACTAGAATATGAAAAAGGATTTTGCCATGCTAAGCTGGTATGCCAAAGATATGGTATAAATAGAATTTGATAGATGTACGTGACTTGAGAAGGGGCTTAATGTAGAGATTAAGATGCATATAACTTTGATGAAGATTAGAGATTTTTTTTTTGCATTAGTGGCAGCTTGTCAAGTAATGGAGGAAGTTCAAAAAGAATGACATTAGCTCTACTAAAAAAAGAGATCTTTTGGCTAGAGAGCAAGTAGTCAACCCAATATGCTAAGAAAAAGTTTAAGGGAGGTTTTTCTAGGTCACAATAGCAATCCTAGAGATAGGGCTAGTCACAAAAAATAGGATAAGGGACCTAAGGTAAAGCAAAACTACAGTCCTAAGTTACTAGTGCTTGAGCATCTATAGCTAGAAGTGCACCTCCATGCTAGCATGAGCATTGTGGGAAGAGACATAAGGGCACATATTAGACAACTATGTTAGGAGTTTGTTATGGTTGCAGCTCTAAAGATCATTTTGTTAGGAAATGTCCAAAAAAGCCTATAAAATCTACTCAGATGTATGGGTTATCACCTGCTTTTACTTAGGGATAGAGGGGTGATAGAGGATATAGAAGAGACAGAGGAGATCGAGTTAAAGATGGTTAGAGAGATAGATTTGAGGGCTAAGCAGAGCCTAAACCACTTACTAGGTGATATGTTATTAGAGCTAGAGAGGAGAAAGATTTGCTTGAAGTAATAGCATGTACCTTTCTTCTCTTTGATTTTTCTATAATAGCATTGATAAATCCAAGGTCCATACACTCTTATATATGCATGGCATGAGCACAACACTGAGGGTTAGCATAAAGACTTCTTGAGATAGAAATTTTGGTTAGCAACACTATAGGTCAACATGTTATAATAAATAAGGTTTACAAAGAATATCCCTTGATGGTATAAAGGTATGAGTTTTTAGCTTACCTTATTGAGCTACCTTTTGATGAGTTCAACTTGATCTTAGGCATGGATTAGTTGTCCAAACATTAGGCAATTATAGATTGCAAGTAGAAGTGGATATCTCTTAAGCCTGATAAGGCGAGAGATTACACTTATTGGTAAGAAGATAGACTTTTTTTCCAATGTTATATTGGCTATTAAAACTAGGAGGATGTTGAGAAAGGGTTGTTAGGCTTTCTTAGCACATGTGTATGACAATAGAAAAGAAGAATTAGATGCAAGCCTTATACCCATGGTGTCAGAGTATGTGGATGTTTTTTTTGAAGAGTCACATGGTTTGCTTCAAGAATGGGAACTCGAGTTTGTTATAGAGGTTCTACTTAGCACTATATCAATATCTATAGCTCTATATAGAATGACACCTATAGAGTTAAAAAAGTTGAAAACCCAATTGTAAGAGTTACTTGATAAGGGTTTCATAAGCTCGAGAGTGTCACCTTGGAGAGTACTTGTACTATTTGTAAAGAAGAAAGATGGTTCTTTATGGTTATGTATTTATTACAAGTGGCTTATTAAAGTAACCATTAAGAATAAGTATCCATTGCCATGTATAGATGATTTGTTCAATCAGCTTAAAGGAGTGGGCATTTTCTCTAAGATTGACTTGAGGTTAAGATATTAGTAGTTAAGGGTCGGAGAGCCACATGTGGCTACGATTACTTTCTGAATAAGATAAGGCCATTATGAGTTTTTGGTAATGCCATCTAGGCTTTACCAATTCTTTAATTGCTTTGATGCACTTGATCAACTGAGTCTTTTGATCCTACCTTGATAAGTTCATTGTGGTCTTTATTAATGAAATTCTAGTATACTAAAAGAGTAGAGAAGATCATGAACAACATATCAGAATTGTCTTATAGACTTTAAGAGATGAAAAACATTATGCCAAACTCAAGAAATGTGAGTTTTTGGCTAACTGATGTGTCTTTCTTAAGACATATAGCCTCTGTAAAAGGTATGAGAGTGGATTTGAGCAAGATTGAAGCTGTAAGGAGTGGAAACCACCTAGGAACACAATTGAGATCAAAAGTTTTTCTAGGTTTGGCTAGGTATTATAGATGTTTTGTTAAGGGGTTTTCCATTATGACAAGTGTCAAGAGAGCTTTAACAAGTTGAAAGTCATGTTGATAAATGCTCCTTGAAAAGATTTCATCATCTATAGTGATGTATCTTTGAATGTTTTAGGGTGTGTTATAATGCAAGAGGGCAAAGTTGTTGCTTATGCTTTAAGATAGCTGAAGCCACATGAGAAAAACTATATTGCACATGATTTAGAGCTTGTTGTGATTATTTTTGCTCTAAAGATTTGGAGACGCTATCTCTATAGAGAGAAGTGTTATGTATATACTGACTATAAGAGCTTGAAGTATCTTTGACACAAAGAAGATGGATGGAATTAACTAAAGATTATAATTGCCCTATTGATTATCATCCTGGAAAGCTAATCTAGTGGCTGATGCTCTAAGTAGGAAGTTCATGTCAGCCATAAGAGCTATGAATGTCAAGTTAGAGCTTATGGATAATGGTGTTCTTTTGGCTAAGGTGCAAGTGAATCCCAGTTTGTTGTAGCAAGTGAAGGACTTATAGAAAGGTGATCATAAGATTGTAAGTGTTATGAGTTTAATCTAAGAGTGGAAACCTACTGAGTATGAGATCAAGAGTAATAGCTGTTTGTACTACCACGATAGGATATGTGTTCCAAAT
>CANXYI010427748.1:0-14431 GCA_948208565.1 Hura crepitans | reverse complement strand
CCAACTGTCCGGGTCTCAAAATATTTTTATCTCCGATAATGAAAGTTTATACCCTAAAAGTAATTATTGGTTCTGCTAAAAATTTTAATTCTTTCATTTTGACCCTTTTCAGGCCCGTCAAAGTTTTATGAACAATATACCGGTCATCAAACTCGAAATGATGACCCGCACCGGGAAACATCAATCGGGTTCCGAATGCACTGTTCATAAAATGTCGACCGGCAGTCGTTACACATTTCACGGATTAAATTATGCATCATAATAAAAAAAATGTCTCAACCTAGCTACATACTCAACATATACAAGTAAATATATATCATAACAATCAAATAAAGATGCTAAATTGAGTCAAAAAGAAGATTGACAAATTTATATGAATCATAAAATCACACAGCTCAAATTTAATACTAAGTACAAAATTATTAACATTGCAAAACAAAGTCAAAAATGAGAAGAAGTTGGAATGAAATGAATTATAAGAGCAATAGGATGGTAGAAAGTCTAAACCTTATTCCATCAAATATTTAGCTTAATTAATATTCATATATTAAATAAAAATTAAGAATAATTAAATAGAATAAGTTTAGCATATGATATTATAGAAAAAGATTTAAAATTTTAAATTCATATCACACAGTGAACTAAAAAAATCAAACAAGCATAGAGTGTAAGAAGCCAATAATTTATTAAATACAATAAAATTTGATTCCCAAGTCATTTAAGATAAAACTACTGAAAAAGGCATTTTGTTGAATGTTTGCTATTTACTTCATTCGGCACCCAAATTTTATTTCACAATACCTTAATTCTCCATAAACAATTTTTAATTTATAATTATTAATACCTAAAAACTCCAATAATTATGTTAATGTTCACTTTTAGGTTAACTTTGTTAAAATTGGTAAAAAATTAACAATATCCTTTGATAAAACACTATTCATCAATATGCTTATTTTTTGCTTTTAGCCATTCAAATGACCTTATTTTCATGCCAAACTTCAACCATAACATACATATAAATAATGCTATTCATCTATTAAAAAAGTACTACTCACATCCTCAAAGTTACTATTCATGTCTTCAGATGCACTATTCACAATCTAGGATTTTTGAGTCATTGCAGCTAACCTTATTTTATGCCTCTTAGTATCTTAAGTCTTAATAAATGTAAAATACCATTACTTTTAACCTTTCCATGTAGCACATTAATGATACCCTGGCAATTGACTAGCCCGCTCATTTTCTAGCTAACTATTTTCTCTCAAATTCCTCAACTTTTGCCTAAGCTCATACTCTAGATTGATCAGACCAGTGGCATCATTTCTTCATCTTCTTTCATTTTTTTTCTAAGAGAGTGATTTTATAAGTGGAAGCAACCATAGTCTAAAAGGGAGAATGCTTTGGGATTCAAAGCTTTAGGTCCTCCCTTTTGAAAATTTTAGTAAATCGAGGCTTCGTGAATAATACCATTGAGGCCAAAAAGTGTTCCTGGAGTGCCAAGTCACCTTTATGAGGCTTGAGGTAGGGATGCTAGTCATTAAACTTTGAGTGGCCATAAAATGATGAAATTGGCCTAATTTGAAGATTTAACATAACTAGTAAATTATTTTAAACTGTAATCTAGCAGGTTGTAGTCTTAAATGGAGTCAATTAGGGAATGACTCGAGAAGTACTTGGACATAATTGAAATGCCATATCTTGCAGGATAAAAATTCCTATGAGTCAATTAGTGAATGAATATTTGAATTCTGAGGTTATTTGCAAATTTTCAAATTTTTTGGGTTTTACACATAAATTGAGGTAATTAGTTTCCTATCCTATTGATGAAATTTGGCAATGAAATTTTACGAGCCTTTAAATGGGACCAATCAAGGATTTTTAAAATAAACATGATGAATTTTAAAGGTCCAAGTGATTTTTAAAAATTCCTTGAAGTTTCTACTGAAACTGAGCTTTTTTTAGTTGTTCGGGTGGCATGTGGGCCCTACCCGTGCCACCTCAGCCATTATAAAAGGCCCAAAGTGACATATGGGTGGCTACTTGGCCATTTCCACTCATCTTTTCCCTCCTTCTTCTTTCCTCTTCCTCTACTTGATGCCATTTTCATCCCCTTTTGTAAGATTTTTCCTATGTTTGTTGCCACAAAAAATCACCTTAATATGTTAGAAATTGATTTGTAAAAGTGTTGGAAGCCATAAAAGCCCCTATAGTGCAAGAAAATTCAAGGAAACAAAGGTGTACATCAAAGGGTGCCCAAAAGAGAAACTTCTTGTGTGTATGTAATTCCACCCTTTTTAATTTAATTCCTAAAAGATTTGATGATTCTAAGAACACCTATTTATTTGGAATTTGATTTGGAGGAGTGTGTGATTTTTGGTGGCTTTTTGAAGGGGAAGTGGCGTGAATGCAGAAGAGGAACAATTGAAGTGCGCTTTGGATTCTTTCAATCTTGAAGTGAAGAATTCAACTCCCTTGGTAGTGAGGTAAGTGAATTTATGCAATTTAAATCATGTGTGGTTAATTTGGCATGAATGAAGCTTGGAAAACTTGAATGGAATTGGTAGGATAGGTGGGCTAAGTGTGTGATTTGATGGAATATATATATAATTAGGCTAATTGTATGTGGAATGAATGTTTGGTATAATGTTTGGAAAAAAAGAATGCAAGAAAGGTTAAGTTCCCTACTTGGTCAAGAGGTATGTACAAGGTCTTTATGGCTTGCTATTGTAGTTTTGGCATGATCTCTAAGACAATTGACATGAATGATGATTAAGCTATAGGTGTAAGTAGTGAAACTTATGAGTTTTGGTGGGTGGCTCTATTTAGCTGAAAGGTGCCTTAATGTGAAAATGTGTGTATGACATGTGTGCTTGGCATTTTATGTGGCAATGAACTTGTTAGTTATGGCCTTTTTGAGGGAGGTGAAAAAATTGGTGAATAATGCTTGTGTGTGCTTGTGTTTAATATGGTTGAGGCATGATTAAGGTGTGAATTGGCTTAGCTTGCATGGCAATGGCCTTACATGTCTGTAGGTATGCTTGTGTGATGTAGGTGTGTGCATATATGTGCTTGTATATGATTGAAAGCATGGGTAAGGCAGTGTGAGGTGGTTGGCCAAGAGTTATGCAAGGTTAGTTGGTATAGAAATGAGGTATGCCTTAACTAGTATAGGTGTGTGTGATAAACATGACATATTTGGCATGAATCTTATTTTGTGCATATTGCATGATCTAGGTAAATATGTATGATTAATATAGCTTGAAATGAATGAAATTTGGGACATCTTTTGAGGTTAGAAAATTGTTGAAAAGTGGACTTAAGATTAGCTTGCAAAGACATGAAAATTTGACTTGTAATTGGATTAGCTTTGGCATGAAATTAATACCTTAAAGAGGCCTAAATTATAAAATTTATGTGAACATAAATGGAAGCCTCTTTTATGGCTATTTAAGTTGCATGAGTTAGATTGGCTTTAAGCCTATGGAAATGCATGATCATTGGTGCAATTGGCACTGAAAAATGACTTAAAATGGCCATCACAATTAGGAAAAATGACCTATAACTGTCCCATAAAAAATTGATTTTAGGACTATAGTTAAAATAACTATTTAACATAAGTATAGTTAAGCCAAAATAATAGGCTAGACTATATTTAATATGCTAGTAATTATTCCTTCAAATGTGAGTCAAAAAGTGACAAGAAATTTTACCTGTAATTGCTCGGTAGGTCTAAAAAATGACCTGTAACTATCCAGGTCAAAAACTAACTATTTGAGAAAATTTTTAACTGTCTATTTTTGAACTTATAATATTATAAAAAAATGATCAATAAAGAAACAAACTTAAAATAAAGTCAGATGGCCTATTATTTAGATACCTATTGGATAGGTTAACTGATCAACTTAGGGATTAGTGCATGCTATACTGTCTGGTTATCAGACTGGGCCAGTGTAGTGGCCATGGTTCATAATTGAGCCACTGCACTTGTTTTACATGGTAGGCATTTCTTTTCATTGATTGGATCTCAAACTATGTCGGTGAAATGGTAAAAGACCCTAGAGGGGTTACTGCATTAATTTGTTGGGCATACACCGAAGGACATACTTTAAGATGATCAATGCCCTTAAGAGGTCTATGGACTGATCCCTATGCACAATTACTCAATATCTTTGCCCCTTAGGAGGTTCCTATGAAATGATCCTTATAGGCTCTACCAGGCCGGTGCAATGGTCAAGTTAAAAAATGTGGGCCACTACACATCTTTCAGTGCCCTCTTAATCCAGTGTTTGTAAGTGTCATCTCTCTAGTCGACCCTATAAAAAGGACTTAAAATAGTAAAAAATGTTAATTCAAATTAATTTAGGGCATTTTCTAACAGTGAATTTTAATAAATACACTACACTAGCATTTTGGTAATTTTGAAAAAATAAGACATATCATTTGTATGACATCAAATCATTTGGCATGTGGCTCACACATTACACCTAGATTATTATTTATAAATACATGTGTGTATTAATACATGTTTTAAATGGTTTGAATATACTTACTAAGTTTTATCGTCAATATACCTGTGTTGTGGTAAGTAGGTAATAAGGACAAGCAAGCTAGCCTCGGTGATTATGTAGTGTAGCTATATAAGAATTGAAGGGTAAAAGAAGTTGTTTTACTTTCTAGTAAAGGCACTCATATAATATCCTATAGGTTTGGGTTGCCATGATTAGAAGATGTTATGTCTGTATTTATAACCTAAATGTGATGTATATAAGCTGGCGTGGTATTTGTTTAGTTTGCATGTGGTTTGATAAATATAGGCCTGAGGCTCTGTGTTTTATTCAAATATGTGTTTGATGTGTGCTAATGTTGATTGAGGACCAAAAGTGTCTAAATGGAGGTTTAAGGGTTGTTTGCTTATAAAAGCATTTTTAATAGGTGGAAAAAATTTTAGTATACCACCCGGGTAGCCGTTATGTTGCCTAATTTTTTGTGAACTATAAAGTCTATGTATATGTTTTTTTGAGTCTATCAAACCATGTATGAATGTGTTTAAGGATTAGATTGGACATCTAAGCCATATCCTATAGAGTTTTAGAACAACATATAATTATTAAGGAGTTTTCTCCTAGAGCAATCCTAAGATGGGTGACCTATTGGAAAGTGTATCACCCGATGGGTTTCTTGAAGAATTTGGTAGGGGTGCCACATTCGAAATCCATTGATGATATAAGTGAACTAGAAAAGAAAGCATTTGATAGTAAAGAAAATATTCCAATAAGCTTTTAGGTTTCAAGGATAAATGAGTTTATATTCCCATGAGGAAGAGGAACTTATAATTTTAAGAATGGAAATTTTAAACTTTCAGCTTTCAAACATAACTTGATTGCCCTAAACCTTTTAACTTCCTATCTCTTTTTTCTGTCTTCTCTTTTGTTCCTTTTTTCTTTTTCTATCAACTAAACTTCAAGGATACTTCTCAAACACTATAAGGAAACATCAAGTCTTTAGTCTTGAAACTAAATGTAAGAATGGCCACTTCTTAAATGATCTAGAATTGCTCATCACGGTGTTAATGGAATAAGTTGATTATTTCCTCTCCTTTTTTTAAAGAGCTTGTAAATAAAATGCTTAAAATTGCAATGATTAAACAAATTAGTCACAATTGAATTAATACCTGAACAAAATGGGAATGAAATGACAAAAGAGAGTAGAAAACATAATGGTGAATTTTTTAACAGTTGATTAACTTAGCAATAATGAGCATAAAGGGTCTAATATTCATCAGTGTGGTGTTTATTGTGGTTATGGTACTTACAAAAATGATTAGAGTGGCATCAAGGCTTGTTTTGACTTTTAGTCAATTAAAATAGGAGGAATCGCAACCTTCCTTCTAACACTAAGTTCCTAAAATGCCATGTCAAGGGATTCACTAGGGTTAGGCATGGTCTCTTTTCTTTTTTAGGAGTATCAAAATAGCTATGCCTAAAATTAGTAAGGCATGTTCTTTTCTTACACAAATACTCCTTCTTTATCTTATAGCTTTTAAGGGAAAAAATATCAAGTATCGCATCTACTATAATGCGATTAGGAGCTCGCAAAAATTCTTACTTGAAAATTGTAAGAATCTTATGGAATTTATTATTTTTATGGGTGTCTTGTAAAGCCTGATCCTTCATTCTAAAATCAAAAGCTATACTAGCTAAGGCAGTAGAAGTGATGGCTTTTATTCCTTGTCTAAAATTATCCAAAGCATTACGTAACTCCCTATAAGATATTAGGGCATCTTGATCATCAACCATAGTGTTAAAGGGTTTAAGATAGTCTTTTTAGGTGATGACATTTTGTTAAATTTAGCTGATGACAATTACCACTATAGATACCTATTTTCATCCGGGCTAAATAAACAATATTAAATATAAAATTTAAAATTGAATTAATCAATGTAATTAACATACCTCATATATATTTAAATATTTAGGCTATTTTATAAAATAACGTTCTACTGTTACATGCTTATATTAAAAAAAGAGATTTATTATTATTATGATATTATAATTAATACTATTATTTACAAAGTACTATTCTTAATGCTATTACTATTATTATAGACTACTACTAATAATACTACTACTATTGCAGCTATTGCTACTACTATTGTTATTATTATTTACAAGCATTATTCAAAATATCATAATAACTTACAATTATCACTTTATTACTACCTAATTTAAATTTTATCATTAAAAGTATAGCTTAAATATGTTTATTAAAAGTAACTTAATATTAAAGTTTAATTAGATTATTAATCAAATGATGTTTAAACTTAAGAAAAAAGGAAAAATTAAAGAATAAATCAAAGGAATAAATAAAAAAGGGAAAAATAAATAAAAATTAAATTACACATAATGTATTAGTAATATTCACAAACAAATGTAAATACAAAATATTGTTAATTTAAGAATCTCATTAGTTTAATACAAAATTAATTAAAACACTAAAAAAATATACATAATATAAAATTACAAAATATAGAAACTAAAAAATAAAGAGAGTTGTTGGGTTTAAACTACGTAAGCCTAATAGCCTATAATTATATCTAGACCTCATAAGCCTAATTCAACTATCTAGCTAAGTCTGTAGCCCAACTAAAACCAATCTAGTAGGTTTAGTCCCTTTGCAAAAAAAAAAAAAAAATTATTGCACAGTGAATCATAGTTGTTATAAACAATATTTATAAATACTACCATACAGTGAAAACACTATTCATAAATTTACAAATATGCCACTAACATGAATTTATAAATACAGATTTGCAGAAAAAAGAAAGGGGAAAATATACCAAGAAGAAAGGAAAAAAATAAAGTGTAGAGTGTAATAAAAATAGATAAAAAAAAAGCAAGATAAAGGGAGACAATAAAAAATAGAGAGAGTGCAACAGAGAGAATGAGAAAAATGGAAAAAAAATAGAATATAGCCAGAGTAAAAAATGCTAGAAAATTTAGATGAATAGTAAAAAAGAATAAAAAGAAAATTGGACCTGAGAGTAGCAATAGGCAAAGAAAACCATAAATCAGCATATTTAATTTTATAGGATACTAAAAAAAACAAAAGTAAAAAATAAAAAAAAATCAATGCTACAAATCTCCTTGAAGACAATATACAACTTAGAGCAGAAAATCAAGTATCAAATCTCTTTAAAAACTGGTAATTTTCCTAAGATGTTTTTCTATTTAGATTTTTTATGTTAGTAATAATCTTCAAGGTTTAGGGGAGGTTAGCTCTCACTAACAACATCCCCTAAATCTTATTTTAATATCAAGAACCATTCACTCTTTATAGTCACTAATGGGGGCTAGTTTTGACTATATCTATCTTTGGGGAGGTTTAGAAACATGATCTAAAGTGGTTCCTTATGTTTACTTTATATATTATAAATCTACCTAAAAAATGTTGTTAGATCCAAAATATGCATCATTACCTACTATTGAAGTACCTTGCTTAGAACTTATTTAATTTCAAAAAGGGGTGGTAGAAAATGCCTAAAAAGACCTCTAAAAAATAGGTTAGGCTATAGTAAAATAATAGAATATCACTGTGTCTCAATTATCATAGAACACTTACAAATCTGAGGGATTAAGAGAATAATAGCTTAGTTGTAATCTCTATTCTTAAACCAAAACCCATTCTCAACCTTTTAGTATTAAGTTAGTTGTTTATGCTCTTATCAAACCTATTAAACAAAAATAGTAAGATTTTAAACAACTTGCAATCCATTATTAAAAACTCATAGATCCAAATATTTAATAGCACTTAAGATAGAAACACTAATTAAAAAATTAATAAAACTTTGAAGGCAGTACATGTTAAAAATCAAATAAATTTAACTACATCTCAATAGTTAATCACAAAATGTGCAATAAAATCCTAAAAATCTACCAATATGCAAGTCCTAAGAATAAATAAATAAGAACTATTCAATGATACAATATACAAATTAATTAAAGATAAGAAGACTTAGCTTAAGAACATTAAAGTGTATAGCCTTTTTCTAGAAGACCAATATAAAAACCACAAATTTGGAAATGGTGGAGTGAGTTATGAAAGTTATTGAGACTTTACACAAACAAGTAAAAATAAAAAAATAAAGTTATAATATGACAACATAAATTCTTAATTGCATTTATTAATTTGAAAATGGAAGGTTTGTTTTAATTTCAATTTTAATTAAGATAAAGCCCAATCTTTAAACTTATATTTAAAGTTTTATTCCCTTCAAGAAATGGTATAGTGATCAATCATTTTTTAATTAGAAGAAAAGTAAAAGAAAGATAATTTCACACATAAATGAATTTCCTCAAAAACATATTAGAAGGGATAAGTCAATAACCTATAGAATTCTAAGAATGAATACCAAAGATTTAGTAAAAGATAAAATTAGCAAAAATAGTAGATTTAGAAATATCTAGTTAAAGGAATAATGCAAAATGAAACTTTCAATTTAACAATAAACTAAAATAGAACTAAATAAGTAATAAATTAAATTATAGAGGCCATAATTAGATGGTTGTGGAAGAGTATAACATCTACTATCAAAAAATCTCATGGTTAAAAACTATCATAAGCGAGAAACAATGTCAAAATAATAAATTTCTAAATAAAGAATATGTTTATTAAAGTATGGTAAATTACCAAAATTCAAAATTGTAAACTATTAAAATAATGCAACTAATCCTTCCTAGAGATTATAAAAAGGTAGCCACTAGAATAAGCCAACTCAAAAGATCAAGAAATTAGTGGTTAATAAATTATAGAATCAATGGTTTAAGATTGCAAAGGTTGTATTCAAAACACATATTAACTTGAAATTGTAAAGCTATGAAAGCAAAAATTAGTAATGTTCATATCAAACTTAAACCATGTCACCCTTTACCTATACCATTACCGAGTCTAAATGAGGAATGACACATAACTAGTTTCTAAACATAATTCAAAATCCTTTTTACTAAAAAAATTTTCTTGAAGAAGAAAACTTGTTTAACTTGAAAAATGCTTTGCTTAACTTAACAATATCCACTTTTATAGATTTTATCATTAAGAAAACATTGAGTCGAAAATTCGGTAGCATAATAATTGTATTAAGGACCTTATCCCGTAATGAATAATAATCTGTAAGATAGAAACACTTTTACAAAACTTAACTACTCATCCCTACTTCACAAATTTCAATCTATCTTAATAAACAAAATCTCCCATTTTCAACCAAGATCAACTTATTGCATAAAGGATTAACATCAAACTTATATAAAAATTGTACCAACTAATAACCAAAAGTAATATTTATCAAAATTCCACATGTACAGACCATAAAGCAAGATCAATACATATATGTAATATACATCTCTTTAATAACTTATAGTCACAATACAATAATGCCTGATAATTTCAAAGTACATTAACTCAAATATCATAAAATACATTAACTCGAAGCATAAATTCCTTTGATGTGCTTACACTAGCTATAACTTACATCTTTTGTCTTTATCTCAACTACTTATAAGTACCTAAGTATCATAAGCAAGCATAATATGCTAAGCTTTACAGCTTAATGTTATATCCAATGCATAAAATATTTTAAACGTGCATACATATTTTACACACAACATGAAATGTTATCATTTATCATTCAGGCACATTGGATTAACATAATAAAACAAAATACCTATACTAGAAAAGAAGACATACATATCTATTTTTAATCGTAAGTTATAACTTAAATAACATAAATGTGGAATGATCGTATATACCCTACATTATAACAAAAATATGGGACTATAACCTAGACCTAATATTATAACACAACATGCTTAAAATTAGGTTCATAACATGACATTCAATGCATATTATCATGCATACAGTTAGTTTCATTTTCTTACATTATCTTAGGAGTTATCTGTTATCTTAATAAGTTATTGACTTAAGATTTAAACATTTTCTTAATCAAGTTATTTACTTTAGTTTGCCAAAATCAATAGACAAAATCCTAAAACTAGATAATGAGTATTGGTGACCACAAAGGTTAAATTCTAAATTGAAGGTTTGATATGATGACTTGAAGATCTATGATAACCTAAAGGTCCGATATGGTGACAAAAAGGTCTTTAGTGACTCGAAGATCTGATATGATAACCCAAAGGTCTGATATCAAAGGATGGCCTGAAGGCAAATATGATGGCTCGAAGGCCTAAGATAAGCACCAAGTGCCCTAACAACTATTTATCTATAGTTGTTCAGTCAACCTATCCAAACTAGGTTGTCGTGCTCTTATGGGCTATCACCATTTGTAATTTAATTTCATATGTCTTAACTAGCTTGTATACATTTCACATATCATTTGGCCATGAAATAACCAAATGGGGTAATTATAATATTTTAAGTGATATGATTTGCATACATCTCTTTATTCCTACATCATAACATATAACTAAGTCATCATCACACATTTATCACAAACTCATATACTTCAATTATGAAGATACATGTTCCATTTTCTCAAGATTTCATTAAATGTCCAATTTATACATCATTGGTAATTCAGCACAAATAGACATATTAATGCTAGATATAATATGTCCATGTTTATCATGTCATATACATCACTATAATGCTTAATGACAAGGCATATATCATCTTACTATTATAGTATCATTTACGATTCACATAACTACACATATTTTTAACATTCATTATTTTTAGCTCATAATCAAGTCACTGAAGTCTTTAGCATTATCTCATGCCTCGATATTATCATAGATATACATAAATGATATAAAATGTGTATTACATCAATAGGCTATACATCATATAGTGATCAAAAGATCATGATTCACATATGCCATTTGGCCACTCTATGAGCACAACAAACATTATAGCAGTGGTTGTCCATAAATAAAAATCCATATCATATTCTCATTTCATGCATTATACATATGTGTATTCATATCCCTACCATTACATAAACATAACCATATTACAATAACTTTTTTTCTCATGTTATTTATGACTTTTATTCCCTAAATATACTTATGGGAATCAAACGCAAATACATAAACATCATATATGTATAACCATACCATATAGTCACTTATATGCATAATACTCTATCACATTACTTTATTCCTCATCAATGTATCATTCATTATATCAGCGCCTACATACATACATGTTTCTATGCCTAAGGCATAAACTATACATTATTCACCAAATCTTAACTCCATGAATTAAGTTTTAGTCTAAACATCCATTTTCTCCATCATCAAATTGCATACTTTATTTTATACAAATATCTCATTCCATGCATTACCATCATTTTTATAACTATAAAGAAAATATGTATTTTACTAGGGAAGAGATCCATTTAGTGTTTTGGGAGTCACCACTTAGCCTCTACATTATGACCTCTAATCTTCTGTACTAGAAAGGTTTGAAATTCAAATCTTATTTATGCCCCAATAATATGGCTTCCTTTTATATTGTAATGTTTATCAATCTCGTATCAAGCAAGCATGAATTATATTTAAAGCAGTTTTCACGGTTTCATGTATAAAATGTAAATTGTAGTGTTTAAAGCATACTACAAGTATATTTCAAATCTAAAAAGTGGATGACTAATTATTTATTATTTGACCTAACAATTACCCATAATTCAATAAGAATAAGCAATAATTGCCCAACTCCCATCACTAGGAGATTAATCTTTATTAAAACACATTTTTAAGTGACTTCTAATTAGGGAAAACTTAAAAACCATTTTGTTATGAAAGTACTAATTAATTATGTAGAAAATTAGTTGATGTGAAGTTAGGCATTTGGCATGTAAAATAAGGTGTTTAACTTCCTATTACAATCTAAAATAATCCAAAAGATATAATAAGTACAAAACCAAAGGAAATAAAAATAGAAAACTTAATTGGTCCTACCTATACAATGTTAAGTCCATGCAAACTCTGTGTAACTCTACCATGTATCTGTGTGGACTATTACTTATAAGGTTTATTATGTCAATTCGAACCTCTACTACAGTAAGAAAGGTCACTTGCCTACAACTCAAAGGAAAAAGGTTAACAATAATAACTAAGGATTCATAAGGACTAATAAAGAGAATGAGAAATACAAATACATGTGCAAATTGGAATTCAAAGTAAATGTCCATACAGACTACATTCCTTATGAGAGGGAGTCTATACAAACTTTATAACAGAATAAACATGCTTAACATGAATATATCAGTATGGACAACTTGTCTATGAAAGGACGTCCATGCAGACTTCAAGATGAAATAAATAGAAGTAAAATAGGGTCATCCATACAGACTACGTTCCTCTTGAGAAGGAGTTTGTGTGGACTTAAAAAAACATAAATAAGAATAAAATAAGATCATCTATATAGATTACATTTCCTATGAGAGGGAGTCCATGTAGATTGTAAAATAGTTTTAGTATGTCAACAATATGCATATTACAGAATGAAATAATTAAAAAACATGATAGCATCATAGAATATGATAAACAAAATACATTAACACATGATACATAAGACAAATAGGACACTATTATCAAACTTTAGCCCATATAGATAAAAAACAATACACATATCAATAAGTTAAGTCTAAGCAATTAGGACTAAAATAGTAGAATGATTATAACATAAAATAGTCAATTGTGCAGTATGAAAAAAAAACTTAAAATGATTACCTACTCTTATTATCAAAGTTGAGATTACATAGAATCACCTCACTTGTGATCAATCCTTAGAGATATTAAGTCCATAAAAATAGAATAAATACACAACAAAAGGCCTTAGATGTTACCCTTGTAAGTGGACTTCAAGCAATAATGCAGAAGGTAGGGTTTTGGGAAGAATAGAATTTATGTGTGGGCTAATATGGCTAGTAGAGCAATTCCTAGTTGGACTCCTCTCCTAGACTCATACACAGTGGGTTTAAGCTCTCAAAATTACCTCCTCTAAGTTCCCCCTTTTCCTCTTCTTAAAAAGGGTATTTATAGGCTTAGGGTAAGAGGCCTCCCATCTAGAAGTGATAGAGTCCTTCTAGAATTAAATGACAAAGTTTGAATATTTATGCCACACTTCTAGAAGCTTTCACATTGGTAAGTCTATGTGGACTTGTACATCTTAGTCTGTATAGACTTAAGTTATGAGCTCTCCTACCAGTTTATAGGCTTTAGGCCGAGTTTGTGTTAATTCGTACGAACATGAGCTTTGGCTTGTCTCATACAGATCTTAGGCTTTGGGCTCAACTTGTTTAGGTTAGCGATGGTACATGCCTTATAGTATCAAGTTCGAGCAGATCTGTGCCATGTTAGTTCATGCTGACTTGGTTTCTAGGTTGCTTACCTTATTGCTTAAGCTTGTCTTTGGTTATTATCATAGGCTAAAAAGTGAGGCATCTGTAGTTGCCCCCACTTTAGTATGTGCCATGAAATGTGCAGAGATTATGATATTTTTACTGGGGATAAGAGTGGTTAGTGGAGTCACCACCTAGCCTCTGCACTAGGACCTCTGATCTTTTGTACCAAAAAGGTTCAAAATTCATATCTTATTTATGCCCTTATAATATGCCTTCTTGTATATTGTAACATTTATTAATCCCTTTTCAATCAAGCATGCATTTATACTTAAAGTATTTATGTCACCTTTCCATGTAAAGAAAGTAAAGTAAAATATTTAACAAACATATTTGTACATCCAAAAAGTGGGTTATTGATTAGTTGTTATTTAACCTAACAATTACCCGTAATTCCATAGGAATTGGCAGTAATTGCCCAACTCCCATCTCTAAGAGATTAGCAATTATTAAAATATATTTTTCATATGACTTTTGATTAAGAAAATACAAATCCATTTTATCAAAGAAAAC